>JAWRYS010001069.1:0-28697 GCA_034769895.1 Magicicada septendecula | reverse complement strand
GTAGTTTACCTGTAACGTTTTATGTTTTAACAAGGGTATTTCCTATGGCAAACGATAAAAGCCGCAAATTCAAACAGAATCAAAAGATTATTTGCATACAGCCCTAAATTGTAGAGTTCTCATGACCTATTGTTTTTGGTGAAGATCGGTTGAGGCAAAGGGGTAGTTTACCTTGCAACGTTTTTTTAACAACGGTATTTTCTATGGCAAACGATAACAGCCGCAAATTCAAACAGAATCAAATAATGTTTTGCATACAGCCCTGATATGTAGAGTACTCAAGACCTTTTGTTTTGGTAAAGATCGGTTAAGGGGAAGGGGTAGTTTACCTGCAACGTTTTTTTATCCAGCGTATTTTATATGGCAAACGATAACAGCCGCAAATTCAAACAGAATCAAATAATTTTTTGCATACGTCCCTGAATTGTAGAGGTCTCAACGACTTTCGATTTTGGTGAAGATCGGTTAAGGGGAAGGGGTAGTTTACCTGCAACCTTTTACGTTTTAACAAGAGTAAAGTACTTGAAAATTTATTTAAACTTTTTGAAACAATGGTAATTGTTAAAAATAAAATAATTTTGTTGCCAGGCAATAAAATTATAATTTTTTCATTTTAATGTAATATAATATTTTTCATTTAATACAGCAATAAAAAGGCAGGTAAGACACAGCCTGGCTGTTTGGCTGAAAATGATTTTAAATATAAATCTTAGAATATGGAAGTCATGTATGGTTCTCCATACCGATATTTTACTTCCATATTCCTTAAGGAATGGAAGTATGGTGATGGCAAAAAAAATCGTGTTCGAGATTATTGCAGATTCTGATTGTACTACACTCAAAACATGAAAAAAAGTCGTTTTCCGAAAAGTGTCTGTGTGTCTGTCTGTCTGTGTGTCTGTCTGTGTGTCTGTAGATTTTTTTTCTATGGCAAACGATAACTGCCGCAAATTCAAACAGAATCAAATTATTTTTTTCATACAGCCCTGATTTGTAGAGGACTCGCGACCTATTGTTTTTGGTGAAGATCGGTTGATGGAAAGGGGTAGTTTACCGGTAACGTTTTATGTTTTAACAAGGGTATTTCTTATGGCAAACGATAACAGCCGAAAATTCAAACAGAATCAAATAATGTTTCGCATACAGCCCTGATTTGCAGAGTACTCGCGATCTATTGTTTTTGGTGAAGATCGGTTGAGGGAAAGGGGTAGTTTACCAGCAACGGTTTTTTTTTAGCAAGGGTAATTTTGTTTGTTTGGCCAACGATAACAGCCGCAAATTCAAACAGAATCAAATAATGTTTCGCATACTGCCCTGAATTGTAGAGTTCTCAAGTTCTGTTGATTTTGGTGAAGATCGGTTAAGGGAAAGGGGTAGTTTACCTGTAACGTTTTATGTTTTAACAAGGGTATTTCTTATGGCAAACGATAACAGCCGCAAATTCAAACAGAATCATATAATGTCTCGCATACAGCCCTGAATTGTAGAGTTCTCAAGATCTGTTGATTTTGGTGAAGATCGGTTAAGGGAAAGGGGTAGTTTACCAGTAACGTTTTATGTTTTAACAAGGGTATTTCTTATGGCAAACGATAACAGCCGCAAATTCACACAGAATCAAATAATGTTCCGCATACAGCCCTGAATTGTAGAGTTCTCAAGACCTATTGTTTTTGGTGAAGATCGGTTAAGGGAAAGGGGTAGTTTACCTGTAACGTTTTATGTTTTAACAAGGGTATTTCCTATGGCAAACGATAACAGCCGCAAATTCAAACAGAATTAAAAGATTATTTGCATACAGCCCTAAATTGTAGAGTTCTCAAGACCTATTGTTTTTGGTGAAGTTCGGTTGAGGGAAAGGGGTAGTTTACCTGCAACGTTTTTTTAACAAGGGTATTTTCTATGGCAAACGATAACAGCCGCAAATTCAAACAGAATCAAATAATGTTTTGCATACAGCCCTGATTTGTAGAGAACTCAAGACCTATTGCTTTTGGTGAAGATCGGTTAAGGGAAAGGGGTAGTTTACCTGTAACGTTTTATGTTTTAACAAGGGTATTTCCTATGGCAAACGATAACAGCCGCAAATTCAAACAGAATCAAAAGATTATTTGCATACAGCCCTAAATTGTAGAGTTCTCAAGATCTATTGTTTTTGGTGAAGATCGGTTGAGGGAAAGGGGTAGTTTACCTGCAACGTTTTTTTAACAAGGGTATTTTCTATGGCAAACGATAACAGCCGCAAATTCAAACAGAATCAAATAATGTTTTGCATACAGCCCTGATTTGTAGAGTACTCAAGACCTTTTGTTTTTGGTGAAGATCGGTTAAGGGGAAGGGGTAGTTTACCTGCAACGTTTTTTTAGCAAGCGTATTTTCTATGGCAAACGATAACAGCCGCAAATTCAAACAGAATCAAATAATTTTTTGCATACAGCCCTGAATTGTAGAGTTCTCAAAACCTGTTGTTTTTGGTGAAGATCGGTTAAGGGAAAGGTGTAGTTTACCAGTAACGTTTTATGTTTTAACAAGGGTATTTCCTATGGCAAACGATAACAGCCGCAAATTCAAACAGAATCAAATAATGTTTCGCATACAGCCCTGAATTGTAGAGTTCTCAAGACCTATTGTTTTTGGTGAAGATCGGTTGAGGGGAAGGGGTAGTTTACCTGCAACGTTTTTTATCAAGCGTATTTTCTATGGAAAACGATAACTGCCGCAAATCCAAACAGAATCAAATAATTTTTTGCATACGTCAGTGAATTGTAGAGGACTCAAGGCCTTTAGATTTTGGTGAAGATCAGTTAAGGGGAAGGGGTAGTTTACCTGCAACCTTTTACGTTTTAACAAGAGTAAAGTACTTGAAAATTCATTTAAACTTTTTCAAACAATGGTAATTGTTGAAAATAAAATAATTTTGTTGCCAGGCAATCTGAAAATTTCAGATTTTGTACCACAAAATCTGAAAAGATTATACGATAGTTTATGAAATGGTTAATAATACGTCAGTGGAAGGTGTAATGAGAAATTAGCAGAAATGGAAACCTGGGGAATGTTAACTGTTCTGTAGATACAATTTTGTCAGAATGTTTGGAAATGATCATCAACATTGAAGAAAAAGTAAGCATATTAAGAAACATATGTAAGTACTTATTATAAAAAAATAATGTTTGTTTTTTGATAAAGTCATTTTGATTATAAAATATAAATATTTACAACAAGAAAAAAGAATTTTCAGTTTTTAAAATTTAAATATATTTTTATAAAACAATGGGTTCTTCATTGAGGTGGGGACCATGTCACTCACTCCATCTCAAGCCTCCTCTCCCATTTTGCAGAAAAAGAGGACCCTGTCAAGGCTGATACTTTGACGACAGTGACAGGGCTTTCCACCAAATTCAGCAGAGTGACAGGTAGGCCCAACTCTGATTTGCTCCTCAGATTTCCCCAGCGTTAGTAGGTTCTATGAAAATATTTTATTTCAAAAATGATTTTAAATATAAATCTTAGATATGTTTTATAAATCTCATGTTTTATGTTTTAACATGGGTAATTTTTTATATGACGAACCATAACTGCCGTAAATTCAAACAGAATCAAATAATTTTTTACATATGTGCCTGAGCTATAGAGAACTCAATGTCTGTTGATTTTGGTGAAGATCGGTTACGGGGAAAGGGCAGTTTACCTGAAACATTTTTTGTTGTAACATGAGTAAAGTACTTAATTTTGATAAAGTATCCTGATAAGATCTTAATAATCCACTGTAGAAACGTAGATGAAATATCTATAAATGAAGAGGCTAGTTGAACGGGCTGGGGGTAATTCTCTATAAATCAAAATTATAGTTTAAGGGGGAGGGGATAATTTTTTTTTATCTGTGTACTACGTTATTGGCAACAAAGAAGTATTTTTTTGTTAAAATTCCTTCCCTGGCTGTTTGGCTGAAAATGATTTTAAATATAAATCTTAGAATATGGAAGTCATGTATGGTTCTCCATACCGATATTTTCTATGGCAAACGATAACTGCCGTAAATTCAAACAGAATCAAATAATTTTTTGCATGCAGCCCTAAATTGTAGAGTTCTCAAGACCTATTGTTTTTGGTGAAGTTCGGTTGAGGGAAAGGGGTAGTTTACCTGCAACGTTTTTTTAACAAGGGTATTTTTTATGGCAAACGATAACAGCCGCAAATTCAAACAGAATCAAATAATGTTTTGCATACAGCACTGATTTGTAGAGAACTCAAGACCTATTGTTTTTGGTGAAGATCGGTTAAGGGAAAGGGGTAGTTTACCAGTAACGTTTTATGTTTTAACAAGGGTATTTCCTATGGCAAACGATAACAGCCGCAAATTCAAACAGAATCAAATAATGTTTCGCATACAGCCCTAAATTGTAGAGTTCTCAAGACCTATTGTTTTTGGTGAAGTTCGGTTGAGGGAAAGGGGTAGTTTACCCGCAACGTTTTTTTAACAAGGGTATTTTTTATGGCAAACGATAACAGCCGCAAATTCAAACAGAATCAAATAATGTTTTGCATACAGCACTGATTTGTAGAGAACTCAAGACCTATTGTTTTTGGTGAAGATCGGTTAAGGGAAAGGGGTAGTTTACCTGTAACGTTTTATGTTTTAACAAGGGTATTTCCTATGGCAAACGATAACAGCCGCAAATTCAAACAGAATCAAAAGATTATTTGCATACAGCCCTAAATTGTAGAGTTCTCATGACCTATTGTTTTTGGTGAAGATCGGTTGAGGCAAAGGGGTAGTTTACCTGCAACGTTTTTTTAACAACGGTATTTTCTATGGCAAACGATAACAGCCGCAAATTCAAACAGAATCAAATAATGTTTTGCATACAGCCCTGACATGTAGAGTACTCAAGACCTATTGTTTTTGGTAAAGATCGGTTAAGGGGAAGGGGTAGTTTACCTGCAACGTTTTTTTATCCAGCGTATTTTATATGGCAAACGATAACAGCCGCAAATTCAAACAGAATCAAATAATTTTTTGCATACGTCCCTGAATTGTAGAGGTCTCAACGACTTTCGATTTTGGTGAAGATCGGTTAAGGGGAAGGGGTAGTTTACCTGCAACCTTTTACGTTTTAACAAGAGTAAAGTACTTGAAAATTTATTTAAACTTTTTGAAACAATGGTAATTGTTAAAAATAAAATAATTTTGTTGCCAGGCAATAAAATTATAATTTTTTCATTTTAATGTAATATAATATTTTTCATTTAATACAGCAATAAAAAGGCAGGTAAGACACAGCCTGGCTGTTTGGCTGAAAATGATTTTAAATATAAATCTTAGAATATGGAAGTCATGTATGGTTCTCCATACCGATATTTTACTTCCATATTCCTTAAGGAATGGAAGTATGGTGATGGCAAAAAAAATCGTGTTCGAGATTATTGCAGATTCTGATTGTACTACACTCAAAACATGAAAAAAAGTCGTTTTCCGAAAAGTGTCTGTGTGTCTGTCTGTCTGTGTGTCTGTCTGTGTGTCTGTCTGTGTGTCTGTAGATTTTTTTTCTATGGCAAACGATAACTGCCGCAAATTCAAACAGAATCAAATTATTTTTTTCATACAGCCCTGATTTGTAGAGGACTCGCGACCTATTGTTTTTGGTGAAGATCGGTTGATGGAAAGGGGTAGTTTACCTGTAACGTTTTATGTTTTAACAAGGGTATTTCTTATGGCAAACGATAACAGCCGAAAATTCAAACAGAATCAAATAATGTTTCGCATACAGCCCTGATTTGCAGAGTACTCGCGATCTATTGTTTTTGGTGAAGATCGGTTGAGGGAAAGGGGTAGTTTACCTGCAACGGTTTTTTTTTAGTAAGGGTAATTTTGTTTGTTTGGCCAACGATAACAGCCGCAAATTCAAACAGAATCAAATAATGTTTCGCATACTGCCCTGAATTGTAGAGTTCTCAAGTTCTGTTGATTTTGGTGAAGATCGGTTAAGGGAAAGGGGTAGTTTACCTGTAACGTTTTACGTTTTAACAAGGGTATTTCCTATGGCAAACGATAACAGCCGCAAATTCAAACAGAATCATATAATGTTTCGCATATAGCCCTGAATTGTAGAGTTCTCAAGATCTGTTGATTTTGGTGAAGATCGGTTAAGGGAAAGGGGTAGTTTACCAGTAACGTTTTATGTTTTAACAAAGATATTTCCTATGGCAAACGATAACAGCCGCAAATTCAAACAGAATCAAAAGATTATTTGCATACAGCCGTAGAGTTCTCAAGACCTATTGTTTTTGGTGAAGTTCGGTTGTGGGAAAGGGGTAGTTTACCTGCAACGGTTTTTTTTTATCAAGGGAAATTTTTTGTTTGGCAAACGATAACAACCGCAAATTCAAACAGAATCAAATAATGTTTCGCATACACCCCTGAATTGTAGAGTTCTCAAGACTTATTGTTTTTGGTAAAGATCGGTTAAGGGAAAGGGGTAGTTTACCTGTAACGTTTTATGTTTTAACAAGGGTATTTCTTATGGCAAACGATAACAGCCGCAAATTCACACAGAATCAAATAATGTTCCGCATACAGCCCTGAATTGTAGAGTTCTCAAGACCTATTGTTTTTGGTGAAGATCGGTTAAGGGAAAGGGGTAGTTTACCTGTAACGTTTTATGTTTTAACAAGGGTATTTCCTATGGCAAACGATAACAGCCGCAAATTCAAACAGAATTAAAAGATTATTTGCATACAGCCCTAAATTGTAGAGTTCTCAAGACCTATTGTTTTTGGTGAAGTTCGGTTGAGGGAAAGGGGTAGTTTACCTGCAACGTTTTTTTAACAAGGGTATTTTCTATGGCACACGATAACAGCCGCAAATTCAAACAGAATCAAATAATGTTTTGCATACAGCCCTGATTTGTAGATTACTCAAGACCTATTGTTTTTGGTGAAGATCGGTTAAGGGAAAGGGGTAGTTTACCTGTAACGTTTTATGTTTTAACAAGGGTATTTCCTATGGCAAACGATAACAGCCGCAAATTCAAACAGAATCAAATAATGTTTCGCATACAGCCCTGAATTGTAGAGTTCTCAAGACCTATTGTTTTTGGTGAAGATCGGTTGAGGGGAAGGGGTAGTTTACCTGCAACGTTTTTTATCAAGCGTATTTTCTATGGCAAACGATAACTGCCGCAAATTCAAACAGAATCAAATAATTTTTTGCATACGTCAGTGAATTGTAGAGGACTCAAGGCCTTTAGATTTTGGTGAAGATCAGTTAAGGGGAAGGGGTAGTTTACCTGCAACCTTTTACGTTTTAACAAGAGTAAAGTACTTGAAAATTCATTTAAACTTTTTCAAACAATGGTAATTGTTGAAAATAAAATAATTTTGTTGCCAGGCAATCTGAAAATTTCAGATTTTGTACCACAAAATCTGAAAAGATTATACGATAGTTTATGAAATGGTTAATAATACGTCAGTGGAAGGTGTAATGAGAAATTAGCAGAAATGGAAACCTGGGGAATGTTAACTGTTCTGTAGATACAATTTTGTCAGAATGTTTGGAAATGATCATCAACATTGAAGAAAAAGTAAGCATATTAAGAAACATATGTAAGTACTTATTATAAAAAAATAATGTTTGTTTTTTGATAAAGTCATTTTGATTATAAAATATAAATATTTACAACAAGAAAAAAGAATTTTCAGTTTTTAAAATTTAAATATATTTTTATAAAACAATGGGTTCTTCATTGAGGTGGGGACCATGTCACTCACTCCATCTCAAGCCTCCTCTCCCATTTTGCAGAAAAAGAGGACCCTGTCAAGGCTGATACTTTGACGACAGTGACAGGGCTTTCCACCAAATTCAGCAGAGTGACAGGTAGGCCCAACTCTGATTGGCTCCTCAGATTTCCCCAGCGTTAGTAGGTTCTATGAAAATATTTTATTTCAAAAATGATTTTAAATATAAATCTTAGATATGTTTTATAAATCTCATGTTTTATGTTTTAACATGGGTAATTTTTTATATGACGAACCATAACTGCCGTAAATTCAAACAGAATCAAATAATTTTTTACATATGTGCCTGAGCTATAGAGAACTCAATGTCTGTTGATTTTGGTGAAGATCGGTTACGGGGAAAGGGCAGTTTACCTGAAACATTTTTTGTTGTAACATGAGTAAAGTACTTAATTTTGATAAAGTATCCTGATAAGATCTTAATAATCCACTGTAGAAACGTAGATGAAATATCTATAAATGAAGAGGCTAGTTGAACGGGCTGGGGGTAATTCTCTATAAATCAAAATTATAGTTTAAGGGGGAGGGGATAATTTTTTTTTATCTGTGTACTACGTTATTGGCAACAAAGAAGTATTTTTTTGTTAAAATTCCTTCCCTGGCTGTTTGGCTGAAAATGATTTTAAATATAAATCTTAGAATATGGAAGTCATGTATGGTTCTCCATACCGATATTTTCTATGGCAAACGATAACTGCCGTAAATTCAAACAGAATCAAATAATTTTTTGCATGCAGCCCTGATTTGCAGAGTACTCGCGATCTATTGTATTTGGTGAAAATCGGTTGAGGGAAAGGGGTAGTTTACCTGCAACGGTTTTTTTTTAGCAAGGGTAATTTTGTTTGTTTGGCAAACGATAACAGCCGCAAATTCAAACAGAATCAAATAATGTTTCGCATACAGCCCTAAATTGTAGAGTTCTCAAGACCTATTGTTTTTGGTGAAGTTCGGTTGAGGGAAAGGGGTAGTTTACCTGCAACGTTTTTTTAACAAGGGTATTTTTTATGGCAAACGATAACAGCCGCAAATTCAAACAGAATCAAATAATGTTTCGCATACAGCACTGATTTGTAGAGAACTCAAGACCTATTGTTTTTGGTGAAGATCGGTTAAGGGAAAGGGGTAGTTTACCTGTAACGTTTTATGTTTTAACAAGGGTATTTCCTATGGCAAACGATAAAAGCCGCAAATTCAAACAGAATCAAAAGATTATTTGCATACAGCCCTAAATTGTAGAGTTCTCATGACCTATTGTTTTTGGTGAAGATCGGTTGAGGCAAAGGGGTAGTTTACCTGCAACGTTTTTTTAACAACGGTATTTTCTATGGCAAACGATAACAGCCGCAAATTCAAACAGAATCAAATAATGTTTTGCATACAGCCCTGATATGTAGAGTACTCAAGACCTTTTGTTTTTGGTAAAGATCGGTTAAGGGGAAGGGGTAGTTTACCTGCAACGTTTTTTTATCCAGCGTATTTTATATGGCAAACGATAACAGCCGCAAATTCAAACAGAATCAAATAATTTTTTGCATACGTCCCTGAATTGTAGAGGTCTCAACGACTTTCGATTTTGGTGAAGATCGGTTAAGGGGAAGGGGTAGTTTACCTGCAACCTTTTACGTTTTAACAAGAGTAAAGTACTTGAAAATTTATTTAAACTTTTTGAAACAATGGTAATTGTTAAAAATAAAATAATTTTGTTGCCAGGCAATAAAATTATAATTTTTTCATTTTAATGTAATATAATATTTTTCATTTAATACAGCAATAAAAAGGCAGGTAAGACACAGCCTGGCTGTTTGGCTGAAAATGATTTTAAATATAAATCTTAGAATATGGAAGTCATGTATGGTTCTCCATACCGATATTTTACTTCCATATTCCTTAAGGAATGGAAGTATGGTGATGGCAAAAAAAATCGTGTTCGAGATTATTGCAGATTCTGATTGTACTACACTCAAAACATGAAAAAAAGTCGTTTTCCGAAAAGTGTCTGTGTGTCTGTCTGTCTGTGTGTCTGTCTGTGTGTCTGTAGATTTTTTTTCTATGGCAAACGATAACTGCCGCAAATTCAAACAGAATCAAATTATTTTTTTCATACAGCCCTGATTTGTAGAGGACTCGCGACCTATTGTTTTTGGTGAAGATCGGTTGATGGAAAGGGGTAGTTTACCGGTAACGTTTTATGTTTTAACAAGGGTATTTCTTATGGCAAACGATAACAGCCGAAAATTCAAACAGAATCAAATAATGTTTCGCATACAGCCCTGATTTGCAGAGTACTCGCGATCTATTGTTTTTGGTGAAGATCGGTTGAGGGAAAGGGGTAGTTTACCAGCAACGGTTTTTTTTTAGCAAGGGTAATTTTGTTTGTTTGGCCAACGATAACAGCCGCAAATTCAAACAGAATCAAATAATGTTTCGCATACTGCCCTGAATTGTAGAGTTCTCAAGTTCTGTTGATTTTGGTGAAGATCGGTTAAGGGAAAGGGGTAGTTTACCTGTAACGTTTTATGTTTTAACAAGGGTATTTCTTATGGCAAACGATAACAGCCGCAAATTCAAACAGAATCATATAATGTCTCGCATACAGCCCTGAATTGTAGAGTTCTCAAGATCTGTTGATTTTGGTGAAGATCGGTTAAGGGAAAGGGGTAGTTTACCAGTAACGTTTTATGTTTTAACAAGGGTATTTCTTATGGCAAACGATAACAGCCGCAAATTCACACAGAATCAAATAATGTTCCGCATACAGCCCTGAATTGTAGAGTTCTCAAGACCTATTGTTTTTGGTGAAGATCGGTTAAGGGAAAGGGGTAGTTTACCTGTAACGTTTTATGTTTTAACAAGGGTATTTCCTATGGCAAACGATAACAGCCGCAAATTCAAACAGAATTAAAAGATTATTTGCATACAGCCCTAAATTGTAGAGTTCTCAAGACCTATTGTTTTTGGTGAAGTTCGGTTGAGGGAAAGGGGTAGTTTACCTGCAACGTTTTTTTAACAAGGGTATTTTCTATGGCAAACGATAACAGCCGCAAATTCAAACAGAATCAAATAATGTTTTGCATACAGCCCTGATTTGTAGAGAACTCAAGACCTATTGCTTTTGGTGAAGATCGGTTAAGGGAAAGGGGTAGTTTACCTGTAACGTTTTATGTTTTAACAAGGGTATTTCCTATGGCAAACGATAACAGCCGCAAATTCAAACAGAATCAAAAGATTATTTGCATACAGCCCTAAATTGTAGAGTTCTCAAGATCTATTGTTTTTGGTGAAGATCGGTTGAGGGAAAGGGGTAGTTTACCTGCAACGTTTTTTTAACAAGGGTATTTTCTATGGCAAACGATAACAGCCGCAAATTCAAACAGAATCAAATAATGTTTTGCATACAGCCCTGATTTGTAGAGTACTCAAGACCTTTTGTTTTTGGTGAAGATCGGTTAAGGGGAAGGGGTAGTTTACCTGCAACGTTTTTTTAGCAAGCGTATTTTCTATGGCAAACGATAACAGCCGCAAATTCAAACAGAATCAAATAATTTTTTGCATACAGCCCTGAATTGTAGAGTTCTCAAAACCTGTTGTTTTTGGTGAAGATCGGTTAAGGGAAAGGTGTAGTTTACCAGTAACGTTTTATGTTTTAACAAGGGTATTTCCTATGGCAAACGATAACAGCCGCAAATTCAAACAGAATCAAATAATGTTTCGCATACAGCCCTGAATTGTAGAGTTCTCAAGACCTATTGTTTTTGGTGAAGATCGGTTGAGGGGAAGGGGTAGTTTACCTGCAACGTTTTTTATCAAGCGTATTTTCTATGGAAAACGATAACTGCCGCAAATCCAAACAGAATCAAATAATTTTTTGCATACGTCAGTGAATTGTAGAGGACTCAAGGCCTTTAGATTTTGGTGAAGATCAGTTAAGGGGAAGGGGTAGTTTACCTGCAACCTTTTACGTTTTAACAAGAGTAAAGTACTTGAAAATTCATTTAAACTTTTTCAAACAATGGTAATTGTTGAAAATAAAATAATTTTGTTGCCAGGCAATCTGAAAATTTCAGATTTTGTACCACAAAATCTGAAAAGATTATACGATAGTTTATGAAATGGTTAATAATACGTCAGTGGAAGGTGTAATGAGAAATTAGCAGAAATGGAAACCTGGGGAATGTTAACTGTTCTGTAGATACAATTTTGTCAGAATGTTTGGAAATGATCATCAACATTGAAGAAAAAGTAAGCATATTAAGAAACATATGTAAGTACTTATTATAAAAAAATAATGTTTGTTTTTTGATAAAGTCATTTTGATTATAAAATATAAATATTTACAACAAGAAAAAAGAATTTTCAGTTTTTAAAATTTAAATATATTTTTATAAAACAATGGGTTCTTCATTGAGGTGGGGACCATGTCACTCACTCCATCTCAAGCCTCCTCTCCCATTTTGCAGAAAAAGAGGACCCTGTCAAGGCTGATACTTTGACGACAGTGACAGGGCTTTCCACCAAATTCAGCAGAGTGACAGGTAGGCCCAACTCTGATTTGCTCCTCAGATTTCCCCAGCGTTAGTAGGTTCTATGAAAATATTTTATTTCAAAAATGATTTTAAATATAAATCTTAGATATGTTTTATAAATCTCATGTTTTATGTTTTAACATGGGTAATTTTTTATATGACGAACCATAACTGCCGTAAATTCAAACAGAATCAAATAATTTTTTACATATGTGCCTGAGCTATAGAGAACTCAATGTCTGTTGATTTTGGTGAAGATCGGTTACGGGGAAAGGGCAGTTTACCTGAAACATTTTTTGTTGTAACATGAGTAAAGTACTTAATTTTGATAAAGTATCCTGATAAGATCTTAATAATCCACTGTAGAAACGTAGATGAAATATCTATAAATGAAGAGGCTAGTTGAACGGGCTGGGGGTAATTCTCTATAAATCAAAATTATAGTTTAAGGGGGAGGGGATAATTTTTTTTTATCTGTGTACTACGTTATTGGCAACAAAGAAGTATTTTTTTGTTAAAATTCCTTCCCTGGCTGTTTGGCTGAAAATGATTTTAAATATAAATCTTAGAATATGGAAGTCATGTATGGTTCTCCATACCGATATTTTCTATGGCAAACGATAACTGCCGTAAATTCAAACAGAATCAAATAATTTTTTGCATGCAGCCCTAAATTGTAGAGTTCTCAAGACCTATTGTTTTTGGTGAAGTTCGGTTGAGGGAAAGGGGTAGTTTACCTGCAACGTTTTTTTAACAAGGGTATTTTTTATGGCAAACGATAACAGCCGCAAATTCAAACAGAATCAAATAATGTTTTGCATACAGCACTGATTTGTAGAGAACTCAAGACCTATTGTTTTTGGTGAAGATCGGTTAAGGGAAAGGGGTAGTTTACCAGTAACGTTTTATGTTTTAACAAGGGTATTTCCTATGGCAAACGATAACAGCCGCAAATTCAAACAGAATCAAATAATGTTTCGCATACAGCCCTAAATTGTAGAGTTCTCAAGACCTATTGTTTTTGGTGAAGTTCGGTTGAGGGAAAGGGGTAGTTTACCCGCAACGTTTTTTTAACAAGGGTATTTTTTATGGCAAACGATAACAGCCGCAAATTCAAACAGAATCAAATAATGTTTTGCATACAGCACTGATTTGTAGAGAACTCAAGACCTATTGTTTTTGGTGAAGATCGGTTAAGGGAAAGGGGTAGTTTACCTGTAACGTTTTATGTTTTAACAAGGGTATTTTCTATGGCAAACGATAACAGCCGCAAATTCAAACAGAATCAAAAGATTATTTGCATACAGCCCTAAATTGTAGAGTTCTCATGACCTATTGTTTTTGGTGAAGATCGGTTGAGGCAAAGGGGTAGTTTACCTGCAACGTTTTTTTAACAACGGTATTTTCTATGGCAAACGATAACAGCCGCAAATTCAAACAGAATCAAATAATGTTTTGCATACAGCCCTGACATGTAGAGTACTCAAGACCTATTGTTTTTGGTAAAGATCGGTTAAGGGGAAGGGGTAGTTTACCTGCAACGTTTTTTTATCCAGCGTATTTTCTATGGCAAACGATAACAGCCGCAAATTCAAACAGAATCAAATAATGTTTTGCATACGTCCCTGAATTGTAGAGGTCTCAACGACTTTCGATTTTGGTGAAGATCGGTTAAGGGGAAGGGGTAGTTTACCTGCAACCTTTTACGTTTTAACAAGAGTAAAGTACTTGAAAATTTATTTAAACTTTTTGAAACAATGGTAATTGTTAAAAATAAAATAATTTTGTTGCCAGGCAATAAAATTATAATTTTTTCATTTTAATGTAATATAATATTTTTCATTTAATACAGCAATAAAAAGGCAGGTAAGACACAGCCTGGCTGTTTGGCTGAAAATGATTTTAAATATAAATCTTAGAATATGGAAGTCATGTATGGTTCTCCATACCGATATTTTACTTCCATATTCCTTAAGGAATGGAAGTATGGTGATGGCAAAAAAAATCGTGTTCGAGATTATTGCAGATTCTGATTGTACTACACTCAAAACATGAAAAAAAGTCGTTTTCCGAAAAGTGTCTGTGTGTCTGTCTGTCTGTGTGTCTGTCTGTGTGTCTGTCTGTGTGTCTGTAGATTTTTTTTCTATGGCAAACGATAACTGCCGCAAATTCAAACAGAATCAAATTATTTTTTTCATACAGCCCTGATTTGTAGAGGACTCGCGACCTATTGTTTTTGGTGAAGATCGGTTGATGGAAAGGGGTAGTTTACCTGTAACGTTTTATGTTTTAACAAGGGTATTTCTTATGGCAAACGATAACAGCCGAAAATTCAAACAGAATCAAATAATGTTTCGCATACAGCCCTGATTTGCAGAGTACTCGCGATCTATTGTTTTTGGTGAAGATCGGTTGAGGGAAAGGGGTAGTTTACCTGCAACGGTTTTTTTTTAGTAAGGGTAATTTTGTTTGTTTGGCCAACGATAACAGCCGCAAATTCAAACAGAATCAAATAATGTTTCGCATACTGCCCTGAATTGTAGAGTTCTCAAGTTCTGTTGATTTTGGTGAAGATCGGTTAAGGGAAAGGGGTAGTTTACCTGTAACGTTTTACGTTTTAACAAGGGTATTTCCTATGGCAAACGATAACAGCCGCAAATTCAAACAGAATCATATAATGTTTCGCATATAGCCCTGAATTGTAGAGTTCTCAAGATCTGTTGATTTTGGTGAAGATCGGTTAAGGGAAAGGGGTAGTTTACCAGTAACGTTTTATGTTTTAACAAAGATATTTCCTATGGCAAACGATAACAGCCGCAAATTCAAACAGAATCAAAAGATTATTTGCATACAGCCGTAGAGTTCTCAAGACCTATTGTTTTTGGTGAAGTTCGGTTGTGGGAAAGGGGTAGTTTACCTGCAACGGTTTTTTTTTATCAAGGGAAATTTTTTGTTTGGCAAACGATAACAACCGCAAATTCAAACAGAATCAAATAATGTTTCGCATACACCCCTGAATTGTAGAGTTCTCAAGACTTATTGTTTTTGGTAAAGATCGGTTAAGGGAAAGGGGTAGTTTACCTGTAACGTTTTATGTTTTAACAAGGGTATTTCTTATGGCAAACGATAACAGCCGCAAATTCACACAGAATCAAATAATGTTCCGCATACAGCCCTGAATTGTAGAGTTCTCAAGACCTATTGTTTTTGGTGAAGATCGGTTAAGGGAAAGGGGTAGTTTACCTGTAACGTTTTATGTTTTAACAAGGGTATTTCCTATGGCAAACGATAACAGCCGCAAATTCAAACAGAATTAAAAGATTATTTGCATACAGCCCTAAATTGTAGAGTTCTCAAGACCTATTGTTTTTGGTGAAGTTCGGTTGAGGGAAAGGGGTAGTTTACCTGCAACGTTTTTTTAACAAGGGTATTTTCTATGGCACACGATAACAGCCGCAAATTCAAACAGAATCAAATAATGTTTTGCATACAGCCCTGATTTGTAGATTACTCAAGACCTATTGTTTTTGGTGAAGATCGGTTAAGGGAAAGGGGTAGTTTACCTGTAACGTTTTATGTTTTAACAAGGGTATTTCCTATGGCAAACGATAACAGCCGCAAATTCAAACAGAATCAAAAGATTATTTGCATACAGCCCTAAATTGTAGAGTTCTCAAGATCTATTGTTTTTGGTGAAGATCGGTTGAGGGAAAGGGGTAGTTTACCTGCAACGTTTTTTTAACAAGGGTATTTTCTATGGCAAACGATAACAGCCGCAAATTCAAACAGAATCAAATAATGTTTTGCATACATCCCTGATTTGTAGAGTACTCAAGACCTTTTGTTTTTGGTGAAGATCGGTTAAGGGGAAGGGGTAGTTTACCTGCAACGTTTTTTTATCAAGCGTATTTTCTATGGCAAACGATAACAGCCGCAAATTCAAACAGAATCAAATAATTTTTTGCATACAGCCCTGAATTGTAGAGTTCTCAAAACCTGTTGTTTTTGGTGAAGATCGGTTAAGGGAAAGGTGTAGTTTACCAGTAACGTTTTATGTTTTAACAAGGGTATTTCCTATGGCAAACGATAACAGCCGCAAATTCAAACAGAATCAAATAATGTTTCGCATACAGCCCTGAATTGTAGAGTTCTCAAGACCTATTGTTTTTGGTGAAGATCGGTTGAGGGGAAGGGGTAGTTTACCTGCAACGTTTTTTTATCAAGCGTATTTTCTATGGCAAACGATAACAGCCGCAAATTCAAACAGAATCAAATCATTTTTTGCATACGTCCCTGAATTGTAGAGGTCTCAATGACTTTCGATTTAATCCATTTATATTGGGCTTGAGTAATATATTTGTTTAATTTATTGTTGTTGTTGTGTTTTACTATTATTTTTGTGTATTTTGGAAAAATATTAAGGTGTAGGCATTTTTTGTTAAAATATATGTTTCCAAAACAATTAATTAATTGTTTTTTACGGTTAATAAATTGGTTATAAGAATGAGTTACATCACCTTGTACGGTGTTTTCATCCATCATTTTCTATATAAGTAACTCGATGTTTCTTGCAGTAATTATATAATTTGTGATGTTTTCAATTTGTTTCTTCTGCAAGTAGTATAATTTTGTATATTCTTTTTAACACCTGACGCACGTTTCACTGAAAAATATCAGTATCATCACAGGTTTCTAAGCAAATTAATAACAATCGAAATAATTCTATTAATACAAAATTAACGAATAATTGAATTTATATCGATTTTTTTGTAAAATAAAATAACTGATAATCGATTTAGGTCGATTAGTTAACGATTGCTTTAATGTTTATTTTCTTCAGGAGCTGTTTTCTCGGTTATGTTTGAAATTTTGTTGTTTATATTTTATTCATTTTACTTCCATGTTCCTTAAGGAAATGGAAGTATGGTGATGGCAAAAAAAAATCGTGTTCGAGATTATTGCAGATTCTGATTGTACTACACTCACTCAAAACATGAAAAAAAGTCATTTTACTTCCATATTCCTTAACGGAATGGAAGTATGGTGATGGCAAAAAAAATCGTGTTCGAGATTATTGCAGATTCTGATTGTACTACACTCAAAACATGAAAAAAGTCGTTTTCCGAAAAGTGTCTGTGTGTGTGTCTGTCTGTCTGTGTGTCTGTAGATTTTTTTTCTATGGCAAACGATAACTGCCGCAAATTCAAACAAAATCAAATAATGTTTTGCATACAGTCCTGATTTGTAGAGGAATCGCGACCAATGGTTTTTGGTGAAGATCGGTTGAGGGAAAGGGGTAGTTTACCGGCAACGGTTTTTTTTTATCAAGGGAAATTTTTTTTTTGGCAAACGATAACAGCCGCAAATTCAAACAGAATCAAATAATGTTTCACATACAGCCCTGAATTGTAGAGTTCTCAAGACCTATTGTTTTTGGTGAAGATCGGTTAAGAGAAAGGGGTAGTTTACCAGTAACGTTTTATGTTTTAACAAGGGTATTTCCTATGGCAAACGATAACAGCCGCAAATTCAAACAGAATCAAATAATGTTTCGCATACAGCCCTGAATTGTAGAGTTCTCAAGACCTTTTGTTTTTGGTGAAGATCGATTAAGGGAAAGGGGTAGTTTACCAACAACGTTTTTTTAATAAGGGTATTTTCTATGGCAAACGATAACAGCCGCAAATTCAAACAGAATCAAATAATGTTTCGCATACAGCCCTGAATTGTAGAGTTCTCAAGACCTATTGTTTTTGGTGAAGATCGGTTGAGGGGAAGGGGTAGTTTACCTGCAACGTTTTTTATCAAGCGTATTTTCTATGGAAAACGATAACTGCCGCAAATCCAAACAGAATCAAATAATTTTTTGCATACGTCAGTGAATTGTAGAGGACTCAAGGCCTTTAGATTTTGGTGAAGATCAGTTAAGGGGAAGGGGTAGTTTACCAGCAACCTTTTACGTTTTAACAAAAGTAAAGTACTTGAAAATTCATTTAAACTTTTTCAAACAATGGTAATTGTTGAAAATAAAATAATTTTGTTGCCAGGCAATCTGAAAATTTCAGATTTTGTACCACAAAATCTGAAAAGATTATACGATAGTTTATGAAATGGTTAATAATACGTCAGTGGAAGGTGTAATGAGAAATTAGCAGAAATGGAAACCTGGGGAATGTTAACTGTTCTGTAGATACAATTTTGTCAGAATGTTTGGAAATGATCATCAACATTGAAGAAAAAGTAAGCATATTAAGAAACATATGTAAGTACTTATTATAAAAAAATAATGTTTGTTTTTTGATAAAGTCATTTTGATTATAAAATATAAATATTTACAACAAGAAAAAAGAATTTTCAGTTTTTAAAATTTAAATATATTTTTATAAAACAATGGGTTCTTCATTGAGGTGGGGACCATGTCACTCACTCCATCTCAAGCCTCCTCTCCCATTTTGCAGAAAAAGAGGACCCTGTCAAGGCTGATACTTTGACGACAGTGACAGGGCTTTCCACCAAATTCAGCAGAGTGACAGGTAGGCCCAACTCTGATTTGCTCCTCAGATTTCCCCAGCGTTAGTAGGTTCTATGAAAATATTTTATTTCAAAAATGATTTTAAATATAAATCTTAGATATGTTTTATAAATCTCATGTTTTATGTTTTAACATGGGTAATTTTTTATATGACGAACCATAACTGCCGTAAATTCAAACAGAATCAAATAATTTTTTACATATGTGCCTGAGCTATAGAGAACTCAATGTCTGTTGATTTTGGTGAAGATCGGTTACGGGGAAAGGGCAGTTTACCTGAAACATTTTTTGTTGTAACATGAGTAAAGTACTTAATTTTGATAAAGTATCCTGATAAGATCTTAATAATCCACTGTAGAAACGTAGATGAAATATCTATAAATGAAGAGGCTAGTTGAACGGGCTGGGGGTAATTCTCTATAAATCAAAATTATAGTTTATGGGGGAGGGGATAATTTTTTTTTATCTGTGTACTACGTTATTGGCAACAAAGAAGTATTTTTTTGTTAAAATTCCTTCCCTGGCTGTTTGGCTGAAAATGATTTTAAATATAAATCTTAGAATATGGAAGTCATGTATGGTTCTCCATACCGATATTTTCTATGGCAAACGATAACTGCCGTAAATTCAAACAGAATCAAATAATTTTCTGCATGCAGCCCTGATTTGCAGAGTACTCGCGATCTATTGTTTTTGGTGAAAATCGGTTGAGGGAAAGGGGTAGTTTACCGGCAACGGTTTTTTTTTTAGCAAGGGTAATTTTGTTTGTTTGGCAAACGATAACAGCCGCAAATTCAAACAGAATCAAATAATGTTTCGCATACAGCCCTGAATTGTAGAGTTCTCAAGATCTGTTGATTTTGGTGAAGATCAGTTAAGGGAAAGAGGTAGTTTACCAGTAACGTTTCATGTTTTAACAAGGGTATTTCCTATGGCAAACGATAACAGCCGCAAATTCAAACAGAATCATAAAATGTTTCGCATACAGCCCTGAATTGTAGAGTTCTCAAGATCTGTTGATTTTGGTGAAGTTCGGTTAAGGGAAAGGGGTAGTTTACCTGTAACGTTTTATGTTTTAACAAGGGTATTTCCTATGGCAAACGATAACAGCCGCAAATTCAAACAGAATCAAAAGATTATTTGCATACAGCCCTAAATTGTAGAGTTCTCAAGACATGTTGTTTTTGGTGAAGTTTGGTTGAGGGAAAGGGGTAGTTTACCTGCAACGTTTTTTTAACAAGGGTATTTTCTATGGCAAACGATAACAGCCGCAAATTCAAACAGAATCAAATAATGTTTTGCATACAGCCCTGATTTGTAGAGAACTCAAGACCTATTGCTTTTGGTGAAGATCGGTTAAGGGAAAGGGGTAGTTTACCTGTAACGTTTTATGTTTTAACAAGGGTATTTCCTATGGCAAACGATAACAGCCGCAAATTCAAACAGAATCAAAAGATTATTTGCATACAGCCCTAGATTGTAGAGTTCTCAAGACCTATTGTTTTTGGTGAAGATCGGTTGAGGCAAAGGGGTAGTTTACCTGCAACGTTTTTTTAACAACGGTATTTTCTATGGCAAACGATAACAGCCGCAAATTCAAACAGAATCAAATAATGTTTTGCATACAGCCCTGATATGTAGAGTACTCAAGACCTATTGTTTTTGGTAAAGATCGGTTAAGGGGAAGGGGTAGTTTACCTGCAACGTTTTTTTATCCAGCGTATTTTCTATGGCAAACGATAACAGCCGCAAATTCAAACAGAATCAAATAATGTTTTGCATACGTCCCTGAATTGTAGAGGTCTCAACGACTTTCGATTTTGGTGAAGATCGGTTAAGGGGAAGGGGTAGTTTACCTGCAACCTTTTACGTTTTAACAAGAGTAAAGTACTTGAAAATTTATTTAAACTTTTTGAAACAATGGTAATTGTTAAAAATAAAATAATTTTGTTGCCAGGCAATAAAATTATAATTTTTTCATTTTAATGTAATATAATATTTTTCATTTAATACAGCAATAAAAAGGCAGGTAAGACACAGCCTGGCTGTTTGGCTGAAAATGATTTTAAATATAAATCTTAGAATATGGAAGTCATGTATGGTTCTCCATACCGATATTTTACTTCCATATTCCTTAAGGAATGGAAGTATGGTGATGGCAAAAAAAATCGTGTTCGAGATTATTGCAGATTCTGATTGTACTACACTCAAAACATGAAAAAAAGTCGTTTTCCGAAAAGTGTCTGTGTGTCTGTCTGTCTGTGTGTCTGTCTGTGTGTCTATCTGTGTGTCTGTAGATTTTTTTTCTATGGCAAACGATAACTGCCGCAAATTCAAACAGAATCAAATAATTTTTTGCATACAGCCCTGATTTGTAGAGGACTCGCGACCTATTGTTTTTGGTGAAGATCGGTTGATGGAAAGGGGTAGTTTACCTGTAACGTTTTATGTTTTAACAAGGGTATTTCTTATGGCAAACGATAACAGCCGCAAATTCAAACAGAATCAAATAATGTTTCGCATACAGCCCTGATTTGCAGAGTACTCGCGATCTATTGTTTTTGGTGAAGATCGGTTGAGGGAAAGGGGTAGTTTACCGGCAACGGTTTTTTTTTAGCAAGGGTAATTTTGTTTGTTTGGCAAACGATAACAGCCGCAAATTCAAACAGAATCAAATAATGTTTCGCATACAGCCCTGAATTGTAGAGTTCTCAAGATCTGTTGATTTTGGTGAAGATCGGTTAAGGGAAAGGGGTAGTTTACCAGTAACGTTTTATGTTTTAACAAGGGTATTTCGTATGGCAAACGATAACAGCCGCAAATTCAAACAGAATCATATAATGTTTCGCATACAGCCCTGAATTGTAGAGTTCTCAAGATCTGTTGATTTTGGTGAAGATCGGTTAAGGGAAAGGGGTAGTTTACCAGTAACGTTTTATGTTTTAACAAGGGTATTTCCTATGGCAAACGATAACAGCCGCAAATTCAAACAGAATCAAAAGATTATTTGCATACAGCCGTAGAGTTCTCAAGACCTATTGTTTTTGGTGAAGTTCGGTTGAGGGAAAGGGGTAGTTTACCTGCAACGTTTTTTTAACAAGGGTATTTTCTATGGCAAACGATAACAGCCGCAAATTCAAACAGAATCAAATAATGTTTTGCATACAGCCCTGTTTTGTAGAAAACTCAAGACCTCTTGTTTTTGGTGAAGATCGGTTAAGGGAAAGGGGTAGTTTACCTGTAACGTTTTATGTTTTAACAAGGGTATTTCCTATGGCAAACGATAACAGCCGCAAATTCAAACAGAATCAAAAGATTATTTGCATACAGCCCTAAATTGTAGAGTTCTCAAGACCTGTTGTTTTTGGTGAAGATCGGTTGAGGCAAAGGGGTAGTTTACCTGCAACGTTTTTTTAACAACGGTATTTTCTATGGCAAACGATAACAGCCGCAAATTCAAACAGAATCAAATAATGTTTTGCATACAGCCCTGATTTGTAGAGTACTCAAGACCTGTTGTTTTTGGTAAAGATCGGTTAAGGGGAAGGGGTAGTTTACCTGCAACGTTTTTTTATCAAGCGTATTTTCTATGGCAAACGATAACAGCAGCAAATTCAAACAGAATCAAATAATTTTTTGCATACGTCCCTGAATTGTAGAGGCCTCAACGACTGTCGATTTTGGTGAAGATCGGTTAAGGGGAAGGGGTAGTTTACCTGCAACCTTTTACGTTTTAACAAGAGTAAAGTACTTGAAAATTTATTTAAACTTTTTGAAACAATGGTAATTGTTAAAAATAAAATAATTTTGTTGCCAGGCAATAAAATTATAATTTTTTAATTTTAATGTAATATAATATTTTTCATTTAATACAGCAATAAAAAGGCAGGTAAGACACAGCCTGGCTGTTTGGCTGAAAATGATTTTAAATATAAATCTTAGAATATGGAAGTCATGTATGGTTCTCCAACCCGATATTTTACTTCCATATTCCTTAAGGAATGGAAGTATGGTGATGGCAAAAAAAATCGTGTTCGAGATTATTGCAGATTCTGATTGTACTACACTCAAAACATGAAAGAAAGTCGTTTTCGGAAAAGTGTCTGTGTGTGTGTCTGTCTGTCTGTCTGTCTGTGTGTCTGTCTGTGTGTCTGTAGATTTTTTTTCTATGGCAAACGATAACTGCCGCAAATTCAAACAGAATCAAATAATTTTTTGCATACAGCCCTGATTTGTAGAGGACTCGCGACCTATTGTTTTTGGTGAAGATCGGTTGATGGAAAGGGGTAGTTTACCAGCAACGGCTTTTTTTATCAAGGGAAATTTTTTTTTTTTTGGCAAACGATAACAGCCGCAAATTCAAACAGAATCAAATAATGTTTCGCATACAGCCCTGAATTGTGGAGTTCTCAAGACCTTTTGTTTTTGGTGAAGATCGGTTAAGGGAAAGGGGTAGTTTACCTGTAACGTTTTATGTTTTAACAAGGGTATTTCCTATGGAAAACGATAACAGCCGCAAATTCAAACAGAATCAAAAGATTATTTGCATACAGCCCTAAATTGTAGAGTTCGCAAGACCTATTGTTTTTGGTGAAGATCGGTTAAGGGAAAGGGGTAGTTTACCTACAACGTTTTTTTAACAAGGGTATTTTCTATGGCAAACTATAACTGCCACAAATTCAAACAGAATCAAATAATTTTTTGCATACGGCCCTGATTTATGGAGTACTCGCGACCTATTGTTTTTGGTGAAGATCGGTTGAGGCAAAGGGGTAGTTTACCTGCAACGGTTTTTTTTATCAAGGGAAATGTTTTTTTTTTTGGCAAACGATAACAGCCGCAAATTCAAACAGAATCAAATAATGTTTCGCATACAGCCCTGAATTGTAGAGTTCTCAAGATTTATTGTTTTTGGTGAAGATCGGTTAAGGGAAAGGGGTAGTTTACCTACAACGTTTTTTTAACAAGGGTATTTTCTATGGCAAACGATAACAGCCGCAAATTCAAACAGAATCAAATAATTTTCTGCATACAGCCCTGATTTGTAGAGTACTCAAGACTTATTGTTTTTGGTGAAGATCGGTTGAGGGGAAGGGGTAGTTTACCTGCAACGTTTTTTATCAAGCGTATTTTTTATGGCAAACGATAACTGCCGCAAATTCAAACAGAATCAAATAATTTTTTGCATACGTCAGTGAATTGTAGCGTACTCAAGGCCTTTAGATTTTGGTGAAGATCAGTTAAGGGGAAGGGGTAGTTTACCTGCAACCTTTTACGTTTTAACAAGAGTAAAGTACTTGAAAATTCATTTAAACTTTTTCAAACAATGGTAATTGTTGAAAATAAAATAATTTTGTTGCCAGGCAATCTGAAAATTTCAGATTTTGTACCACAAAATCTGAAAAGATTATACGATAGTTTATGAAATGGTTAATAATACGTCAGTGGAAGGTGTAATGAGAATTTAGCAGAAATGGAAACCTGGGGAATGTTAACTGTTCTGTAGATACAATTTTGTCAGAATGTTTGGAAATGATCATCAACATTGAAGAAAAAGTAAGCATATTAAGAAACATATGTAAGTACTTATTATAAAAAAATAATGTTTGTTTTTTGATAAAGTCATTTTGATTATAAAATATAAATATTTACAACAAGAAAAGAATTTTCAGTTTTCAAAATTTAAATATATTTTTATAAAACAATGGGTTCTTCATTGAGGTGGGGACCATGTCACTCACTCCATCTCAAGCCTCCTCTCCCATTTTGCAGAAAAAGAGGACCCTGTCAAGGCTTATACTTTGACGACAGTGACAGGGCTTTCCACCAAATTCAGCAGAGTGACAGGTAGGCCCAACTCTGATTTGCTTCTCAGATTTCCCCAGCGTTAGTAGGTTCTATGAAAATATTTTATTTCAAAAATGATTTTAAATATAAATCTTAGATATGTTTTATAAATCTCATGTTTTATGTGCCTGAGCTATAGAGAACTCAATGTCTGTTGATTTTGGTGAAGATCGGTTACGGGGAAAGGGCAGTTTACCTGAAACATTTTTTGTTGTAACATGAGTAAAGTACTTAATTTTGATAAAGTATCCTGATAAGATCTTAATAATCCACTGTAGAAACGTAGATGAAATATCTATAAATGAAGAGGCTAGTTGAACGGGCTGGGGGTAATTTTCTATAAATCAAAATTATAGTTGAAGGGGGAGGGGATAATATTTTTTATATGTGTACTACGTTATTGGCAAGAAAGAAGTATTTTTTTGTTAAAATTCCTTCCCTGGCTGTTTGGCTGAAAATGATTTTAAATATAAATCTTAGAATATGGAAGTCATGTATGGTTCTCCATACCGATATTTTTCAACTGTTACTAACATTAAATTTTAAATTTCATAGGTATTGCAGGGAATTAAGGCAAACAACACACGTTAATGACGTATTTGCACATGCTCGCAGCTGAAGTAATAGAACAAAATTCAAAAAAATTATATGCAATGATTATAGAGGTATACTCTTTGACAAAAGAACCTCAATAACGTTCAAACTTAAAAATTTAATGAATTACGGTCGAATTTCGACCACTGGGCGACCACTAGTTTACATTAAAATGAAAAAATTATAATTTTATTTTATTGCCTGGCAACAAAATTATTTTATTTTTAACAATTACCATTGTTTGAAAAAGTTTAAATTAATTTTCAAGTACTTTACTGTTGTAAAAACGTAAAAGGTTGCCGGTATACTACCCCTTCCCCTTAACCGATCTTCACCAAAATCGGAAATCCTTGAGATCTCTACAATTCAGGGATGTATGCAAATAATTATTTGATTCTGTTTGGATTTGCGGCTGTTATCGTTTGCCATAGAAAATACCCTTGATAAAAAAACGTTGCAGGTAAACTACCCCTTCCCCTTAACCGATCTTCACCAAAAACAGTAGGTCTTGAGTACTCTACAAATCAGGGCTGTATGCAAAACATTATTTGATTCTGTTTGAATTTGCGGCTGTTATCGTTTGCCATAGAAAATACCCTTGATAAAAAAACGTTGCAGGTAAACTACCCCTTCCCCTTAACCGATCTTCACCAAAAACAGTAGGTCTTGAGTACTCTACAAATCAGGGCTGTATGCAAAACATTATTTGATTCTGTTTGAATTTGCGGCTGTTATCGTTTGCCATATAAAATACCCTTGTTAGAAAAACGTTGCAGGTAAACTACCCCTTCCCCTCAACCGATCTTCACCAAAAACAATAGGTCTTGAGAACTCTACAATATAGGGCTGTATGCAAATAATCTTTTGATTCTGTTTGAATTTGCGGCTGTTATCGTTTGCCATAGAAAATACCCTTGTTAAAACATAAAACGTTGCAGGTAAACTACCCCTTTCCCTTAACCGAACTTCACCAAAAACAATAGGTCTTGAGAACTCTACAATTCAGGGCTGTATGCAAAACATTATTTGATTCTGTTTGAATTTGCGGCTGTTATCGTTTGCCATAGAAAATACCCTTGATAAAAAAACGTTGCAGGTAAACTACCCCTTCCCCTTAACCGATCTTCACCAAAAACAGTAGGTCTTGAGTACTCTACAAATCAGGGCTGTATGCAAAACATTATTTGATTCTGTTTGAATTTGCGGCTGTTATCGTTTGCCATATAAAATACCCTTGTTAGAAAAACGTTGCAGGTAAACTACCCCTTCCCCTCAACCGATCTTCACCAAAAACAATAGGTCTTGAGAACTCTACAATATAGGGCTGTATGCAAATAATCTTTTGATTCTGTTTGAATTTGCGGCTGTTATCGTTTGCCATAGAAAATACCCTTGTTAAAACATAAAACGTTGCAGGTAAACTACCCCTTTCCCTTAACCGAACTTCACCAAAAACAATAGGTCTTGAGAACTCTACAATTCAGGGCTGTATGCAAAACATTATTTGATTCTGTTTGAATTTGCGGCTGTTATCGTTTGCCAAAAAAAATCTCTTGATAAAAAAAAAACCGTTGCAGGTAAACTACCCCTTTACCTCAACCGATCTTCACCAAAAACAATAGGTCGTGAGTACTCTACAAATCAGGGCTGTATGCAAAAAATTATTTGATTCTGTTTGAATTTGTGGCAGTTATCATTTGCCATAGAAAAAAAATCTAAGACGGACAGACACACACACACACACACACACACACACACACACACACACACACACACTTTTCGGAAAACGACTTTTTTTCATGTTTTGAGTGTAGTACAATCAGAATCTGCAATAATCTCGAACACGATTTTTTTTGCCATCACCATACTTCCATTTCCTTAAGGAATATGGAAGTAATAGTGTATACAAATATAGTATTATTTTTTGTACATTTCAAAATTTTGGGACACCAGGTTTCAAAAAGTGCGGCAAAAGTCCGACAAAATCGCAAATTCCATGT
Organism: Magicicada septendecula; assembly: GCA_034769895.1. NCBI lineage: Eukaryota > Metazoa > Arthropoda > Insecta > Hemiptera > Cicadidae > Magicicada > Magicicada septendecula. Next base: position 1,410 of record JAWRYS010001069.1, on the reverse strand, counting down.
GGGACATCGATTAAAGAGAATTTTAACAAAAATCTGAATATACTGTACAGTTTTAGAAATTTCAAAATTCTTTGACCCCATGGCTCAAATAAAACGTTACAGGTAAAATACCCCTTTCCCTTAACCGATCTTCACCAAAAACAATAGGTCTTGAGAACTCTACAATTCAGGGCTGTATGCGAAACATTATTTGATTCTGTTTGAATTTGCGGCTGTTATCGTTTGCCAAACAAACAAAATTACCCTTGCTAAAAAAAAACCGTTGCAGGTAAACTACCCCTTTCCCTCAACCGATCTTCACCAAAAACAATAGGTCGCGAGAACTCTGCAAAACCGGGCTGTATGCAAAAAATTATTTGATTCTGTTTGAATTTGCGGCAGTTATCGTTTGCCATAGAAAAAAAATCTACAGACAGACAGACACACAGACAGACAGACACACAGACACACAGACAGACAGACACACAGACAGACACACAGACACTTTTCGGAAAACGACTTTTTTTCATGTTTTGAGTGTAGTAGAATCAGAATCTGCAATAATCTCGAACACGATTTTTTTTGCCATCACCATACTTCCATTCCTTAAGGAATATGGAAGTAAAATGGAATCAATAATTTGAAAAAAGTGTAAGAATCCATCTAGCTGTTAGACTAAAAGAAATTATAACACACATTTAACTGTGTGGAATTTATACTGTTTATTGTATGATCGCTCTATAATATTGTTACTTTACTAAACAAAATATCGGTATGGAGAACCATACATGACTTCCATATTCTAAGACTTATAATCTGAAATATGCTTGCCTGCCAAGCACGATATATTTTCTAATATATACATAATTTACATTAAAATGAAAAAATTATAATTTTATTGCCTGGCAACAAAATTATTTTATTTTTAACAATTACCATTGTTTGAAAAAGTTTAAATGAATTTTCAAGTACTTTACTCTTGTTAAAACGTAAAAGGTTGCAGGTAAACTACCCCTTCCCCTTAACCGATCTTCACCAAAATCTAATAGCCTTGAGTCCTCTACAATTCACTTAAGTATGCAAAAAATTATTTGATTCTGTTTGAATTTGCGGCAGTTATCGTTTGCCATAGAAAATACGCTTTATAACAAACGTTGCAGGTAAACTACCCCTTCCCCTCAACCGATCTTCACCAAAAACAAAGGGTCTTGAGTACTCTACAAACCAGGGCTGTATGGAGAAAATTATTTGATTATGTTTGAATTTGCAGCTGTTATCGTTTGCCATAAAAATTAACCTTGTTAAAAAAACGTTGTAGGTAAACTACCCCTTTCCCTTAACCGATCTTCACCAAAAACAATAGGTCTTGAGACATCTACAATTTAAGGCTGTATGCAAATAATCTTTTGATTCTGTTTGAATTTACGGCTG
>JAWRYS010001067.1:0-145872 GCA_034769895.1 Magicicada septendecula | reverse complement strand
TGCTAGAATGCTGGATATGGGGGAGCCCATGGGTAGGCCATCGTTCTGTGTGTAGTATTTATTGTTATAAGTAAAGTAGTTTTGTTTTGTGATAATGTTCAGAGTTTCTGTTATTTCATTGATAAGTTCGTCTGGTGTGTTGTTCTGTTTGAGTTTGTTTTGTAGGATGGTGATTGTTTCAGAGATGGGGATGTTTGTGTACAGGTTTTTAATGTCAAAGGAGGCTAATGTGGCGTTATGGGGGATGTGTATTTCTTTTATTTTTGTTACTAGGTCAGTGTTGTTTTTTACTGCAATGTTGTTGTCTATTTGTGTGTGTTGTCTAATAATTTTGTCTAGATATTTTGCCAGTTTGTGTGCAGGGGCATTACGGTAGTTGATAATGGGGCGGATCGGAATGTCTTCTTTATGGATTTTGGGAAGCGCTTGGAGTGTAGGTGCTGATGGTCGGATTTGTTTCATGTAGGGCTTTTGTTTATGTGTCATAATGTGTTTGGCTTTGTTGACTATTTGTTTTACTGAGTTTTGGTATCCCCACAGACAACCTACACAAAAAAGTACAAGACTTCATAGAACAGAACAACATCACAGAACTAAAACACTACCCCACCGACAGATACCAAAACTCAGTAAAACAAATAGTCAACAAAGCCAAACACATTATGACACATAAACAAAAGCCCTACATGAAACAAATCCGACCATCAGCACCTACACTCCAAGCGCTTCCCAAAATCCATAAAGAAGACATTCCGATCCGCCCCATTATCAACTACCGTAATGCCCCTGCACACAAACTGGCAAAATATCTAGACAAAATTATTAGACAACACACACAAATAGACAACAACATTGCAGTAAAAAACAACACTGACCTAGTAACAAAAATAAAAGACATACACATCCCCCATAACGCCACATTAGCCTCCTTTGACATTAAAAACCTGTACACAAACATCCCCATCTCTGAAACAATCACCATCCTACAAAACAAACTCAAACAGAACAACACACCAGATGAACTTATCAATGAAATAACAGAAACTCTGAACATTATCACAAAACAAAACTACTTTACTTATAACAATAAATACGACATACAGAACGATGGCCTACCCATGGGCTCCCCCATATCCAGCATTCTAGCAGAAGTCTTCCTCCAACACTTAGAAAAAACAAAAATACTCACAAACAATGACAGACACTCACATAAAATACTATATTGGCACAGATACGTTGATGACATTCTAATACTATACAGGGGAAACAAAAGACAATGTGAACAGTTACTAACGCTCATAAACAAAATACATAAAAACATAACCTTCACTGCCGAATACGAACACAACAATACCATAAACTTCTTAGACCTCTCCATCACAAAACTAGAACACAGGCACAAATTCAGTATATACAGAAAACCAACTACAACTGACACACTAATACACAACACCTCCAATCACCCAATACAACACAAACTAGCTACTTTTAGAACCATGATACATAGACTTAACAACATCCCCTTAGATGAAATAGACTACAAAGACGAACTAAACACGATAAAATATCTAGCAGAATCTAACGGTTATGACAGAACAATAGTCAGTAAACTCCTACACAAAACACAAAACAAACAACAGACAAAGACAGAAAACAACAAATTCATAACACTAACATACATCAACAAACAAACAGAAAAAATTGCCCACAAATTCAAAAAAGCAGGATACAGAATCGCTTACAAAACTACTAACAAAACAGAACACACACTATCAAAACGCATGCCCAAAGCACAAAACAAATTTGATCTACCCGGTGTATATAAACTAAATTGTTCAAATTGCAGTAAATTCTACATAGGCCAGACAGGACGTAGCTTCAAACAGAGATACATTGAACACACAAAAGCACTCCACACCACTACAGAATCTACCTTCGCAAACCACCTCATTGAAGCAAACCACACATATAAAAACATCGACAATAACATGAACATACTACACGTACACACAAAAGGCCGAAAACTAGACACTCTAGAACAATTAGAAATATACAAACACACAAAAACAAATAAAAACAACATCCTAAACGAACAGACACAATTCAAATCGCACGCATTATTCGAACACATCTCACCACACACACACAGCTTCAATCTTTCGAAAGACTTTCTCGTCGCCAACAACAAGACGAGCAGCGCTACTAACGACAGTCTCTGATGAAGCCTTCTATAGGTGAAAGCCGGTTTATGCTGTAAGGTAAAACTTTACGTTTTTACTTATAAAAAACTTTGTGTTCCGAGTCGTCAATATTATAGTGATATTTAGGTGAACAAAACTTTATTATTTTTGTTAACCCAAAAAAAAAAGCAAAACGTAGTTTTGTTAATAACATTACTGCCGCCATGATGCTTAGTGGTTGTTGTCATCAGTGAAGAAGAGCTAACTGCGCTCTAGCGGTCAACAAATCAACTGCTTAATATAAATAGTACAAAATTTAAAAAATTATTTATGTAAAGCTTGGTATTAACCCATATTCATTTCTGACTTTCTCAAAGTACAAAGAACACTAAAATAACCCTGGGAAATTAATTCATTATTTCTTTCTTGGTATTAATATTGAAAATGAAAATATTTGTTATATGCTATATGTTTGAAAAATAAGATCGAACTAATTCTGTGTTTTCAGTAAGAATCGATTATCCCTTTATGTTTTGGGAGACTATAAAAAAATGCTAAATAAATTCAAGGAATGCCTTGTTGTTTGAATAAAAATGTGTATTATTTTCAGTAGATGGTAGTTCTTTACAGATTGTCAGAAGACTGAGAAGAGAAAGGACATCCAGAATTTACTACGTACAATTTGGAGTTCATTTAACCTCAAATGTGTTTGTAAACGTAGCAGTCAGCTGGTACCACGAGCGGAAAAATTTGAAATAATTATTCGTATACTAAGAGAGTAATTCTCTTTGCACTCTCTCTCCTGACTACTGTCAGACAACGGTATTGATTTCACATAAATAAAATCTAAGAAAATATTTGCATAATCACACATATACTCGATTATGAAAGCATCGAACATAAAATATAACAAATTCTGTGACTCTTAATAAAGCGAAATTTTTGAAGAGTACAAATAGACGTAAAAATACTATATACTAAGAGAGGATACATGACAGACGTTACAAGATGACGTACAAACGTGAGGCTTAATTAGGAAAGCTTAACGAGGATAATAAAAATACGTAAATTGACTCGGAGATACCCGTGAGACGTTACAAGATGGCGCTCAACTTAAAAGGGCTTTAATTTGGAAAGAAATTTTGAGATATACGAAAGATAATATAACAAAAAACCTAATTTTTGTCGGCAACTATGAGAAGACAAGAAATGCATAATACCAGAGGCAGATCGAAGAAGAGTGCAGAAGACACGGAGAAGGAAGAAATAGAAGTAGTCATGGAGAGTGAAATGGAACAACCAACGGGTGATAAAGAAGAAACCGAAGTAGTCACGGACACGGAAAAAGAAAGAGTTGAAGAGGATGCCCAAGGGGACCAACCAGATAAAGCGGTAGCCAGAGAAGAACCAAATTGGCAGGAAATGATGAAGTTTATGGCAGAACAATTTAGTAAACAGGAGAAAAAATTTGATAAAATAAATGAAAATTTTAAGGAAAATAAGGGAAATTCAAGGAAACAAAATGAAACCTTGAGCGAAAAATTTGCCAAAATAGATGAAAACTTTAGGAAACAGGAGGAGAACTCAAGGAAGCAAAATGAAACCTTGAGGGGCAGTTTAAAACAAATTGAGAAAATAAACAAAGAAAGTTTAACGCGGATTGAGGGTAAGATGGATAAGTTCCATAAGGAGTTAAGGGAAACTTTTGGGGGGAAGATTGAAAAGGTTAACACACTTAGACAAAGAGTAGATGGATACAAGGAGGAGACAAATAAGCAAATGGACAGTGGTTTCAAGAATTTGAATGAAACACTAGACAGCACTTCAGAAGATATTAAAGTAAGTCCGAACACAGAAGAGAGCAGGAAGGAAATAGAAATTAGAGAAGATCAAAATGTAATATTATCTGAAAATAAAAATAACGACAACAAAGAGGATAAACAATACCTGGAAAGGAAGACTAAGAAAATAAGAAAAACATGTATAAAGAAAATAATGAATACAAGAGAAGAATTGGAGATGATTACAGGTGGATTAATTAATGTGTTTAACCTTCCAATTAATGAACAAAGGGAGTTAATTAAGTTTAGGTCTCAATTAAATATGTCGACGATGTAAGTGCATCAGAAGATATCAGTCATATCTTCAAGACGGAATATATCATTAAAAAATTTGGGAAATAATCCAGAGGAAAAAGGGAATGGAATGATATTAAAAATGAGTGAATATGTTATGTCAGAGGAGGTACAATACCTGTTAGTTAAAAAGGAACGAACAATGACGGAAGACCACTACTTAAATGAAGGTTTCATAGCAGCAAAGTGGGAGAGCCGGATGGTAAGGAGATTATCAAGGAGAGAATTAATTCTGAACACCCCAGTAATCCGAGGAAAGGGAGTACCTGAATTAATGGACCATGGTTAAACTAAATAATAACCAACCAGAAAAAGGGGACTGATTTTCTGATACCGACCAAGCAACCCATTGGAAAGAAGAACCCCAAAATTCAAAAACTACGTAAGGACAACTTACTAAATATTTCGAGACAATACGATTTAAGATAAAAAAATCAAAATTCAAAAAGTATGTAAGTACAACTTACTTAAGATATTTTGCAAAAATTTGATTTAATAAACAGCAAAACACCAAGAGTATGTAAGAACAGATTATTAAATAATATTTATAAATAAATGATTCAAATTGAAATAATAGAAAAATAATATTTTGATGGTAACAAAAAGAAGAATAAATAAATAAATAAAAACAATTAATGGTAATGTGTTTAGATAAGAAGGTAAAATAAGAAGAATAACGAATAATTTAATGATTACAATAAAGCTAAAAATGATAATAACTAATACAACTACGATTTAGAATTTCTTGAAGTTGAAAATGATATAGAAAGAAATGATACAAAGAACATCGGTCACAAGAAGGAAACCAAAAGGATTTTAAAATAATGCCTATCAATAAAGTTATCTGCAATTAATTACTGAAAAATAAGAAGGAATCAAGAAGAAAAAGAAATATATAATTTAATGCAAACAGCAACAGCATGAAGAATCCCAAAAGTGTTTAGTATTAGTCGCTAATCGACTACTTGTAAGTTTTTATTATAATGAATTGACTGTAGACATGTTCCAGCAATCATTTTCCTGAGCAGACGGTACGTCCCTGTGGTCTCAGAAGGTGTAAGGATGGACAGCGGAGTAATGGACCCAAAAGTGGCCACCCGAACTGAACCACCGCACAGGTTAGGGAAATTGAATATTTAAGGGATAATAAAATAGCTGAAAAGATTGGTATCAGATTCCAGAAGTATGAAGGAAGAAAACAGAAAGAGATAGCAGACAGAAGCTCAATTGAGAAAGCAAATTTATAAAAGTAAATAGAAACATGAGTGTTAAAACACTTATGATTAGTGTGACCAGCCCTTATCAACTAATGTTTGAAAGACCACCACCCAGAGAAATCACATCATTAATAAATTTTCCTCCTGGAGAGAGAGTAGAATTCAACAAGATCGAAATGCACAACAGGTTGTTGCATAAAGCTGAACTTCAACATACAAAGGAAACGGAGAAGAAGAAAAGAATAAATCCATACAAAATAGGAGATAAGGTGTTAATAAAAAATAGACAATTACCCAGTTCTATAGAGGGTATTGCAAGAAAATTACTTTTACTTTATACCGGGCCATACGTAGTAACCCAGGTGAAAGGAAATAATACATATGAGATCAAATCTGTTAACAATAACAAAATAAAAGGGGTGTATAACCAATCAGAAATAAAGAGATATTATGAAGAATGATGAAAGAATCCGAAGACTGAAGAGTTCAACGATTATTTTTAAAACAAGTAAATAAAAATAAATCTGTTCTAGTGGGGGAGCTTTATGTAACGTTACATAACCCCTGCCCAAATATGATAACATAATCACCATAGTTAAAACCAGTAATCACCCATTTTTAAAAGTCAGAAATGGGGATTATGTACCAAACTATGAAAAACTTTGTACTCCAAAAACACTGTAAACAATATAATAAAAGTGCAGTGTACAAAGTGGAACATAGTGTACTCGGTGAAAGTGTAAACCTTTAAAAAGAGCATCTCACAGATTTGTGCTGGAGATAAAAAACAATCAATATTGTAGCAGTGGACTATATTGCTGCTAACAAGTTTTGTATTTTTTGTAATTTTGTATTGTGTAGGCCACAAAGGTCTTGTACCTAGGAATAATAACTGTGTTTAATATAATGATTTTGTTTAGATATAAGATAACCCAGGGTTATATATAAAATGATAATAATATATCAAATAATACTAGGTTAGCAAAATGGCATGTAAAAAATAGTTTAGAGTAAGGATACATTAAGTGAATGATAAATCATAAATAAATCAAAATAAAATGGAATAAAATATAAAACACCAGTGTACAAGTTTAAGGAAAAATATAAAGAAAAACCTTAAATAAATTAAATTTGATTATAAATAAAATCTAAAAAGGATTATTTTTCTAAAAAAGAAGAAATGAAATTATAATAATTATTAATAGCCTATATGCTAAAAGGTATATAGATTAACCAATAAAAAACCATAAAAATTCTTGGTTACTAAGAGTAACTAACTAACAAGAATTGAAATTAATTGTTAAAAGATATTGGAAGTGAGCAGTTTAAAAAAAGTGTAATGTCTAAAAAAATTTAAGAAATTAATAAATACCATTCGAAATAATCAGTGTAAAGTTAATAAAATTAACGAGTGATGTCCACTACATCTTAGACCTCCATTTAATAGAATAATTCATGCCCGCAATTTGATGAAAACTTGAACAATCAACCCCCGATTTCCAAGCCTAGCCTAACGAAATTCGACTTTGTTGGTGAGATCATTACAAATTAAAATTTAACTAAATTACACCTCAACTATAAACTTATAACACGAGAAACAGCACAATCTCTTTAAATACTTCTGGAAAAGAGGTGAACAGAAACTTTATTATTTTTGTTAACCCAAAAAAAAACAGCAAAACGTAGATTTGTTAATAACATTAGTGCCGCCATGATGCTTAGTGGTTGTTGTCATCAGTGAAGAAGAGCTAACTGCGCTCTAGCGGTCAACAAATCAACTGGTTAATATAAATAGTACAAAATTTAAAAATTTATTTATGTAAAGCTTGGTATTAACCCGTATTCATTTCTGACTTTCTCAAAGTACAAAGAACTCTAAAATAACCCTGGGAAATTAATTCATTATTTCTTTCTTGGTATTAATATTGAAAATAAAAATATTTGTTATATGCTATAAGTTTGAAAAATAAGATCGAACTAATTCTGTGTTTTCAGTAAGAATCGATTATCCCTTTATGTTTTGGGAGACTATAAAAAAATGCTAAATAAATTAAAGGAATGCCTTGTTGTTCGAATAAAAATGTGTATTATTTTCAGTAGATGGTAGTTCTTTACAGATTGTCAGAAGACTGAGAAGAGAAAGGACATCCAGAATTTACTACGTACCATTTGGAGTTCATTTAACCTCAAATGTGTTTGTAAACGTAGCAGTCAGCTGGTACCACGAGAGGAAAATTTTGAAATAATTAATCGTATACTAAGAGAGTAATTCTCTTTGCACTCTCTCTCCTGACTACTGTCAGACAATGGTATTGATTTCACATAAATAAAATCTAAGAAAATATTTGCATAATCACACATATACTCGATTTTGAAAGCATCGAACATAAAATATAACAAATTCTGTGACTCTTAATAAAGCGAGATTTTTGAAGAGTACAAATAGACGTAAAAATACTATATACTAAGAGAGGATACACGACAGACGTTACAAGATGACGTACAAACGTGAGGCTTAATTAGGAAAGCTTAACGAGGATAATAAAAATACGTAAATTGACTCGGAGATACCCGCGAGACGTTACAAGATGGCGCTCAACTTAAAAGGGCTTTAATTAGGAAAGAAATTTTGAGATATACGAAAGATAATATAACAAAAAACCTAATTTTTGTTGGCAACTATGAGAAGACAAGAAATGCATAATACCAGAGGCAGATCGAAGAAGAGGGCAGAAGACACGGAGAAGGAAGAAATAGAAGTAGTCATGGACAGTGAAATGGAACAACCAACGGGCGATAAAGAAGAAACCGAAGTAGTCACGGACACGGAAAAAGAAAGAGTTGAAGAGGATGCCCAAGGGGACCAACCAGATAAGGCGGTAGCCAGAGAAGAACCAAATTGGCAGGAAATGATGAAATTTATGGCAGAACAATTTAGTAAACAGGAGAAAAAATTTGATAAAATAAATGAAAATTTTAAGGAAAATAAGGGAAATTCAAGGAAACAAAATGAAACCTTGAGCGAAAAATTTGACAAAATAGATGAAAACTTTAGTAAACAGGATGTAGCGGGTCAATTTTTGGGTGTTTTTATTTTTACCGTATGGGGCAAGTACATTTTTATTCAGTTCATTTTCGGGCGGGTTTGGATAAAATATTACGAAAAAATGTATTATTGTGCAACGTATAATAGTCAGTGTAACAGAACAGTGAAACAAAGCAATAAGACGCAGGTTGTTGTTGAGTAATGCGGTGAAGAATTTGCCACCTTAAAAATTCGCAGAACTCTGTAAATGTGTGTCAACGCTCAAGCGCAACTACACCTGCACGCGCTCAAAGGACGCTCTAACTAAAAACTCAAGATGGCCAGAGCGTAAAAATATTCGTCGTCTTCTCTAAGACCTCCCGGAAGTCGCATTAAACTCCGCCTACTGTTGGTGACATCAGCATAGCCAAGTCCAATATCGGCCGCTGGTTACACAAATATATCAGCTCCTTTCCATATATAAAATGGTTATACAACAGCATATGAGCAATGAACGACGACGCAAAGCGGGCGGCAGTGACCAACAGCTTCCCTCCAAAGAAAGCAAGCTGTACCTGTTACGTTCTCGGTGACGCCCCAGTCGACTAACTACCCACGCCATGCGTGGCTGATATCAGTTTTGTGCCCGGGCAAAATTTCCGTATTTCTTCTTAAGTCGGCCGACTAAATAACTATGTGAGTTTAAGAAAAACATATACAACAGTGCCTGAAGTGACGATGAATACCTATTGATCGTGACTAAATGCTACACGCTTGAAAAAAGCCGGAGAATGAAAGACTTTGTTAAACGCAAAACGTGGTCGGGCAATACGACGCAACACATGTAGTGTTACATACTAACGAATTATAGCGCTAGTTTTACATAACAAGGGGGTGTTTTTATGAGTTTTTATATGAGGGGTTTTTAGAATGTGAGTAGCGCGTGTGGCAGGCTGGGCTATTTTAGTGTAAGTAAATAATAGAAGTTAAGCATAGTACGTAAGTTATAGTAGTTACACAATTTTTGAAAACCAGGTAAACCCATAAAAATGAAATTGGAAATTGTATAAATGGAAGAATAATAGATTCAATATTTCTGGTTAATAAACAAAAACATAATTTCTCTTCCAAAAATTGAGAGTTAGTTTCTTTCAAAGCCTTAGTTCGTTTTATGTGCTGTCATATTTCGTCGAACGAAATGGGTGTACCTCCACTACTCGATCCGGCCAGATCATTGATAAAAGGTAAGTGTGAAATTGAATTTGAGTAAAATATAAATAATAGTTAAATTATAAGAGTTACAATTGGTGCCGTGACCAGGATGTAATATAACAAAAAAGTTATTACAACGGCCTACATGTGACAGTACATTGAACGGAATACGGTGGAGAAAGTAAATTGATGTTGTAATATCAGTTTTGAAAAAAGACTAATCATTGGTAGTTGTTACGTAAGACAAAATAGATAAAGTAAAAATGTCCGAGAATACAGAAAAAAGTAGTATAGTAAATTCAATTATGAGTGAAAGTGGCCTTGAGTCGCAATCGCTTGATGAAAGTGGTATGTTGAGGGGGGAGACGGGTACTGTTGCAGAAACAGTTACCGGCAGTAATGTAATAGTTCATTCCACTCCGATTGCGTCTCAACCACAAGCAAGCGAAACAGATGCTGATTCGGGGATCCAGTTGACCCCCGTTTCAATTAATAAAAGTAAACAATCAGAGGAACTAGATATAATGAGTTTTTTACGAAAAATGGACAACAAATTAAATAAGCGCCTTGATAGAAATGACGAGAAACTTGAGATTTTAAGTAACGAATTCAAAGAACAGAAAATAAAATGCGAACAGCAGAATATTAAAAATGATATTATTTTTAATGAAATTAAAGAACAGAATATTCAGTTTCAGCAGATTATAAATATAAAATTTGACGAGTTGATAAATAACATACAAGACAAGAATGTATGTCTTGAAAATGCCAATGAAATGACAAGAAATAGTCTGAATAAAGTAGAATCAAGTACGAGTAATACAAACGAAAGTCGTAACGACAATGTTGTGTTAGGTAATGAATTAATAAATAATAATGATGTTGATAATAATGATAATAATGTCATTGAAAATGTAATATCGGAGAGTACTGAGGAGTTTGTAGAAAGTGATTATGAGATGTTAATGTGTGTTAATGAGTTAGAGAGAGAGTGGAAACAGAGTTATATTATAGATATGAAACAGGGGGTAAATTGTTTACGAGGTAGAATGGGGGGTGAAGGAAGACCTTCACGTATATATTGTGTAGACAAATGTGCTACAAATAATTGTTTTTTGAAGTTTTTTGTTTTTCCTGGAGAAGTCAGGAAAAATTTAATTGAATTTATACCCTCTGTCTGTAATACTTTTGAGAGTGTGATTTGGGGTTATGATGAGAGAGATATAGGGGGAGAATTGTATGTTTGTAAAGAAACAGAAATATATGACTTAAATAGAAAGTATGATGAATGGAAGGAAAGTTTAGAAATATATGTGAATGATAATGATTACAATGATTTAATAAAAATGATTAACCTGATAGTTAATGAATTTAATGATGGAGACTTGACAAAAATACCTAACGTAGACTGGTTTAACGAGTATGTGAATAAGTTGATTGAAGTTAGTTTTTCTGGTTACAACACACAAAACAGTCATTTGTGTGCTGATAAAATTGAACGATGTTATGTAGAACCAAGGTTGATTTGGAACGATGGAGGTTAAACTATTAAAACAATAAAAGACAGTATAAATATTTTGTTTTAATGGTTCTGACATGGCAGAATGGGACAATGAAGTGCGGAAAAAACGGAACAATTAATAGCAAGAGTTTGTAAATAATAGTGAATTCATTTGTGTGTATTATGAAACGTTAGGTAAATAATGTGTATATGTATTAGAAAATGTTGTGATAATAATAATATCAATATTTTGCAATTTAAAGAAATACCAGAATCAATAGTGAAAACAGTAATTGACTAATAGTAATGGTTTCGATAACGATATAATTTATGTTTTTTGTAATTGATTTAATTAAACCAATTTGATATGCTTAAATATTTTGATTGCTTATTTAAATGGTAATTAATTAAATTTTTGGTACACATTTTTTAATGAATTTAATTTATTTTACGAGATGGAAATTTGGTAATGAATGATAAATTATTTAATTTAAACTAATTTTGTGAAATGTTTCAGAGATGGTGGTGATTATGTTTTGTGTGTATATCGTGTTAAATGGATTGTAAGTAGAAAAAATTTTATACTCATGTGTAACAAAAATGTTTACAGGTGTGATTGAGGTGTTAATGCAATAGTGAAATTTTAATGGAATCATTGTGTTGAATAAATATGATAATTAAAAATTTTAATAATAAATGAAACGTGATATTTAATAATTATTAATAATAAATTTTGAAAATTTTAAGAAAGTCAATTGGTAAAAGGTTATGAATGGGTTAAATGGTTGTTGATGCAAATATTATATGATAATGTATACAAAAAATTTTAATTAGTTTTCAATTGTAATTAATTATTAAGTGGCTATTGAGGGGGTGGCCTGTGCTCTCTTAGATAGCGAAATGGGTTGGGGGTAACGTTGAGTGTTACCTCCATCGGAGGCCAAACTGGCGATAAATGTGCGGCACACCTTATCCGTGTAAAGTAAAAAATTTTACACACATTACTAAATAACGTGTCGCACATAATAATATTGATGTGAAACAGGCAGTGAAATGAAAGTTCAGATTTCCTCGACTTTTCGGGCGGTTACTGCCTTACCAGCACTAACCGTGGTTTTGGCTAGCGGCCAGCTATGGTCATACCAAGTCCCTTGACCATAGCTGACTTGAAATTGGTATATATTTGAAATTCAATGGGGGGACAATTAGAGGAAATCTCCCGGAAACTATGGAACAGCGGCTGCCACTCTGTTCGAGGAGGAACAGCAGAGCCAGGTGGCAGATCCGTTTTAAGGGTGTATGATTATAGAACAAGAACATGATGATGTTCAGTACTTTAAAACTTAATATTAAGGGTGTATGATTATAGAACAAGAACATGATGATGTTCAGTACTTTAAAACTTAACAGCGGAAGCAGAGACACGGAGAGGCAAAAACCTGCTCCAAAATATACAGTCTCTGTGGAAGCGAAAAGGCGCCACAGTCTTACATAATATGAAATAGTGTGTGTGGCTGGGAGGTGACGCAAAGGAGTCACGAATTTAAAGTTTATGACATAAAAGTTTTGCTTATTCAAAGTTTAATTCAATTAAAAATGCTTGTGTTCTGTCCACATAATTATATGCTCAGACTCATAATATAAGATTCATACTATAATTTTAAAGGTATCATTTTGTTGTTGTGTGTTAGAGATAGTTGTTGATAAGATGTATTTTATTATGTGTGTATTTTTTTTCTAAGCCAATAAGTAGACGCCTGGCAGGCAACCAACATAATAGAAGTAAGTGGTGATAATGTATTACATGTAATTGTACAATTTTGAAAGGTATTCATGGTGTTTTAATTATGTCAGGAGATCAGCTGATCAGCAATACCACGTCACTGGTATATTGGTTAGTAAATGTTACAAGAAATTAATGTTTAATGTACTACAGATATTTTGAAGTAAAGACAAAAAGAATATGAGAAATAAAATAACAATAATTTATGCAAATTAATAAAAGATAATTCATGGGTGATAAATGTTTTATGGGACACGTAAGCCTGTCCAATTTGAATTAAAAGTTGAATGTGAAATGACAGAGATGAATATGATGTAATGTTGTTTTTGAGTTAATGTAATATAACAGAGTTTTGTGAAGTATTGATATTGACACAGGGGTAATGGAGACTTTATGTAGATTTTGAGTGACATATTGTTGTTTTTATAGTTAATGAGGTTATTTTGTGTATTTGTAGTAATGTAATGAGATTGAGATTTTTGGGGATGGCAATTTTGTATTAGGGGTAGTGTATTTGGGGAGTCAACAAAGGTTGGGACGGGATAGGGATAGATTTTTGTGGGGAAGGGGCCGCCTTAGGTAGAATCCGGGCCGCCAAATAAGGGAATTGAGTTTTTTGGGTAGGGGAAACACGTATCCTATATACAAAGGGTTAGAGAGTATTTTATATGTAGAGAAGGTGGCGAATTGTGTTAAATGATAAGTTGGGGTTTAGAGTGTCCTGATTAGTAGAGATTTTGATAGAGATGGGTGTCATGTTACTAAAAGTTGTAGGTGTTGGAGTCAAAGAGAAAGTTCATATATGTATACAGATCTAGTAATACAGTAAATGAGAATGAATAATTTACATCACCCACAGTAGATTAACGTAAGATTGTTAAGCAAAAAGAGAGATTCATGATAAAGAATGTACAATTGGTTATTTTTTTTTTTCACCAGTGACAGAATTTTTATAAAATTTGAAAATAATGTAAAATTAAGAATTGGTTGTTTTAAATAATTTAAATAGCAAGTTGATGATTATTTATATTAAATATTTTGTTTGTTTTAAATATTTTGTTTTATTATGTTTGTATTTCAAGTTAGGATATTACAGATGTTCAGTGTTTTCAGAAATCATACATAACATATGTAGGTCAAGGGTTTTGGACTTGACCTAGTTTCGATCAGCTGATGAGGTCATACACCTACTAAGCTTGTATAGTAGGGAATTAATTTTATTTGTTTATTTAATCACTTTAAACCAGTTTTGAATAATTTCCCAATATAAATGAAACATTTAAATAAATTTAAATTTTTTTGAATTTTAAAATTTTGGAAAATTTTAATTTTTTTGAAAAAAAAAAAAAAAATTTGATTTTTCGCCTGCCAGCGAACGCATATTTTAGGTAGGGATTGTTTTATTATGTGTGTATTTACCATGTTTTGTTGATTGTTTAGTTTACTGATTTCTTGTATTGAACTGTATTGTTAGACTAAGTCATGTTAGGTTAACGATTTGTTCAAGTAGAGAAAACTCTTAATTCAAGTCATTTTAAAGGAAACAAAACATATAATGAAGAGAATTTTTTTGAGCGGATCAAATTTTTTTTTGAACTTTGAATTAAAAAAAAAAAAAAAAAATTTTTGTCAATTTTAAAGAATTTTTGTAATTTTTCAATTTCACAATGTATCATGTAATGTGAGTATGTGTGAGCCCAGTATTTGCTAAAGGCAGCCCAGCTTGAAAAAAAGGGGAAATATATCGGCGGAGGAGCTGGAATAATTTTAGCCAGGGATTGAGGATTTTTGGGGGTAGCATGTGAGAAGGTGAGGTGTGCTGTGGTGCGAGTATGCTCGATTTCTCGGTGTTGGGATCTCTTACAGAGAAGTCCAGTGATCTCGGTCAGATGAGTCCATAGCCGCCGAGCCAGGGGGGTCGTGTACCCATGAGATTAAGAACCAGGGGGTTGTTGGCACCAGTTCCTCACCGGTCCTCTTCGGGGTTTATCGATGAGATTTCTTCTGTCGTGAACAGCAGAATTCTCATCGAGGGGGTATTGTAGCGGGTCAATTTTTGGGTGTTTTTATTTTTACTGTATGGGGCAAGTACATTTTTATTCAGTTCATTTTCGGGCGGGTTTGGATACAATATTACGAAATAAATGTATTATTGTGCAAAGTACAACAGTCAGTGTAACAGAACAGTGAAACAAAGCAATAAGACGCAGGTTGTTGTTGAGTAATGCGGTGAAGAATTTGCCACCTTAAAAATTCGCAGAACTCTGTAAATGTGTGTCAACGCTCAAGCGCATCTACACCTGCACGCGCTCAAAGGACGCTCTAACTAAAAACTCAAGATGGCCAGAGCGTAAAAATATTCGTCGTCTTCTCTAAGACCTCCCGGAAGTCGCATTAAACTCCGCCTACTGTTGGTGACATCAGCATAGCCAAGTCCAATATCGGCCGCTGGTCACACAAATATATCAGCTCCATTCCATATATAAAATGGTTACACAACAGCATATGAGCAATGAACGACGACACAAAGCGGGCGGCAGTGACCAACAGCTTCCCTCCAAAGAAAGCAAGCTGTACCTGTTACGTTCTCGGTGACGCCCCAGTCGACTAACTACCCACGCCATGCGTGGCTGATATCAGTTTTGTGCCCGGGCAAAATTTCCGTATTTCTTCTTAAGTCGGCCGACTAAATAACTATGTGAGTTTAAGAAAAACATATACAACAGTGCCTGAAGTGACGATGAATACCTATTGATCGTGACTAAATGCTACACGCTTGAAAAAAGCCGGAGAATGAAAGACTTTGTTAAACGCAAAACGTGGTCGGGCAATACGACGCAACACATGTAATGTTACATACTAACGAATTATAGCGCTAATTTTACATAACAAGGGGGTGTTTTTATGAGTTTTTATATGAGGGGTTTTTAGAATGTGAGTAGCGCGTGTGGCAGGCTGGGCTATTTTAATGTAAGTAAATAATAGAAGTTAAGCATAGTACGTAAGTTATAGTAGTTACACAATTTTTGAAAACCAGGTAAACCCATAAAAATGAAATTGGAAATTGTATAAATGGAAGAATAATAGATTCAATATTTCTGGTTAATAAACAAAAACATAATTTCTCTTCCAAAAAATTGAGAGTTAGTTTCTTTCAAAACCTTAGTTCGTTTTATGTGCTGTCATAGTTCGTCGAACGAAATGGGTGTACCTCCACTACTCGATCCGGCCAGATCATTGATAAAAGGTAAGTGTGAAATTGAATTTGAGTAAAATATAAATAATAGTTAAATCATAAGAGTTACAAGGAGGAGAACTCAAGGAAGCAAAATGAAACCTTGAGGGACAGTTTAAAACAAATTGAGAAAATAAACAAAGAAAGTTTAACGCGGATTGAGGGTAAGATGGATAAGTTCCATAAGGAGTTAAGGGAAACTTTTGGGGGGAAGATTGAAAAGGTTAACACACTTAGACAAAGAGTAGATGGATACAAGGAGGAGACAAATAAGCAAATGGACAGTGGTTTCAAGAATTTGGATGAAACACTAGACAGCACTTCAGAAGATATTAAAGTAAGTCCGAACACAGAAGAGAGCAGGAAGGAAATAGAAATTAGAGAAGACCAAAATGTAATATTATCTGAAAATAAAAATAACGACAACAAAGAGGATAAACAATACCTGGAAAGGAAGACTAAGAAAATAAGAAAAACATGTAGAAAGAAAATAATGAATACAAGAGAAGAATTGGAGATGATTACAGGTGGATTAATTAATGTGTTTAACCTTCCAATTAATGAACAAAGGGAGTTAATTAAGTTTAGGTCTCAATTAAATATGTCGACGATGTAAGTGCATCAGAAGATATCAGTCATATCTTCAAGACGGAATATATCATTAAAAAATTTGGTAAATAATCCAGAGGAAAAAGGGAATGGAATGATATTAAAAATGAGTGAATATGTTATGTCAGAGGAGGTACAATACCTGTTAGTTAAAAAGGAACGAACAATGACGGAAGACCACTACTTAAATGAAGGTTTCATAGCAGCAAAGTGGGAGAGCCGGATGGTAAGGAGATTATCAAGGAGAGAATTAATTCTGAACACCCCAGTAATCCGAGGAAAGGGAGTACCTGAATTAATGGACCATGGTTAAACTAAATAATAACCAACCAGAAAAAGGGGACTGATTTTCTGATACCGACCAAGCAACCCATTGGAAAGAAGAACCCCAAAATTCAAAAACTACGTAAGGACAACTTACTAAATATTTCGAGACAATACGATTTAAGATAAAAAAATCAAAATTCAAAAAGTATGTAAGTACAACTTACTTAAGATATTTTGCAAAAATTTGATTTAATAAACAGCAAAACACCAAGAGTATGTAAGAACAGATTATTAAATAATATTTATAAATAAATGATTCAAATTAAAATAATAGAAAAATAATATTTTGATGGTAACAAAAAGAAGAATAAATAAATAAATAAAAACAATTAATGGTAATGTGTTTCGATAAGAAGGTAAAATAAGAAGAATAACGAATAATTTAACGATTACAATAAAGCTAAAAATGATAATAACTAATACAACTACGATTTAGAATTTCTTGAAGTTGAAAATGATATAGAAAGAAATGATACAAAGAACATCGGTCACAAGAAGGAAACCAAAAGGATTTTAAAATAATGCCTATCAATAAAGTTATCTGCAATTAATTACTGAAAAATAAGAAGGAATCAAGAAGAAAAAGAAATATATAATTTAATGCAAACAGCAACAGCATGAAGAATCCCAAAAGTGTTTAGTATTAGTCGCTAATCGACTACTTGTAAGTTTTTATTATAATGAATTGACTGTAGACATGTTCCAGCAATCATTTTCCTGAGCAGACGGTACGTCCCTGTGGTCTCAGAAGGTGTAAGGATGGACAGCGGAGTAATGGACCCAAAAGTGGCCACCCGAACTGAACCACCGCACAGGTTAGGGAAATTGAATATTTAAGAGATAATAAAATAGCTGAAAAGATTGGTATCAGATTCCAGAAGTATGAAGGAAGAAAACAGAAAGAGATAGCAGACAGAAGCTCAATTGAGAAAGCAAATTTATAAAAGTAAATAGAAACATGAGTGTTAAAACACTTATGATTAGTGTGACCAGCCCTTATCAACTAATGTTTGAAAGACCACCACCCAGAGAAAACACATCATTAATAAATTTTCCTCCTGGAGAGAGAGTAGAATTCAACAAGATCGAAATGCACAACAGGTTGTTGCATAAAGCTGAACTTCAACATAAAAAGGAAACGGAGAAGAAGAAAAGAATAAATCCATACAAAATAGGAGATAAGGTGTTAATAAAAAATAGACAATTACCCAGTTCTATAGAGGGTATTGCAAGAAAATTACTTTTACTTTATACCGGGCCATACGTAGTAACCCAGGTGAAAGGAAATAATACATATGAGATCAAATCTGTTAACAATAACAAAATAAAAGGGGTGTATAACCAATCAGAAATAAAGAGATATTATGAAGAATGATGAAAGAATCCGAAGACTGAAGAGTTCAACGATTATTTTTAAAACAAGTAAATAAAAATAAATCTGTTCTAGTGGGGGAGCTTTATGTAACGTTACATAACCCCTGCCCAAATATGATAACATAATCACCATAGTTAAAACCAGTAATCACCCATTTTTAAAAGTCAGAAATGGGGATTATGTACCAAGCTATGAAAAACTTTGTACTCCAAAAACACTGTAAACAATATAATAAAAGTGCAGTGTACAAAGTGGAACATAGTGTAATCGGTGAAAGTGTAAACCTTTAAAAAGAGCATCTCACAGATTTGTGCTGGAGATAAAAAACAATCAATATTGTAGCAGTGGACTATATTGCTGCTGACAAGTTTTGTATTTTTTGTAATTTTGTATTGTGTAGGCCACAAAGGTCTTGTACCTAGGAATAATAACTGTGTTTAATATAATGATTTTGTTTAGATATAAGATAACCCAGGGTTATATATAAAATGATAATAATATATCAAATAATACTAGGTTAGCAAGATGGCATGTAAAAAATAGTTTAGAGTAAGGATACATTAAGTGAATGATAAATCATAAATAAATCAAAATAAAAGGGAATAAAATATAAAACACCAGTGTACAAGTTTAAGGAAAAATATAAAGAAAAACCTTAAATAAATTAAATTTGATTATAAATAAAATCTAAAAAGGATTATTTTTCTAAAAAAGAAGAAATGAAATTATAATAATTATTAATAGCCTATATGCTAAAAGGTATATAGATTAACCAATAAAAAACCATAAAAATTCTTGGTTACTAAGAGTAACTAACTAACAAGAATTGAAATTAATTGTTAAAAGATATTGGAAGTGAGCAGTTTAAAAAAAGTGTAATGTCTAAAAAAATTTAAGAAATTAATAAATACCATTTGAAATAATCAGTGTAAAATTAATAAAATTAAAGAGTGATGTCCACTACATCTTAGACCTCCATTTAATAGAATAATTCATGCCCGCAATTTGATGAAAACTTGAACAATCAACCCCCGATTTCCAAGCCTAGCCTAACGAAATTCGACTTTGTTGGTGAGATCATTACAAATTAAAATTTAACTAAATTACACCTCAACTATAAACTTATAACACGAGAAACAGCACAATCTCTTTAAATACTTCTGGAAAAGAGGTGAACAGAAACTTTATTATTTTTGTTAACCCAAAAAAAAAAAAACAGCAAAACGTAGATTTGTTAATAACATTACTGCCGCCATGATGCTTAGTGGTTGTTGTCATCAGTGAAGAAGAGCTAACTGCGCTCTAGCGGTCAACAAATCAACTGCTTAATATAAATTGTACAAAATTTAAAAATTTATTTATGTAAAGCTTGGTATTAACCCGTATTCATTTCTGACTTTCTCAAAGTACAAAGATCTCTAAAATAACCCTGGGAAATTAATTCATTATTTCTTTCTTGGTATTAATATTGAAAATAAAAATATTTGTTATATGCTATATGTTTGAAAAATAAGATCGAACTAATTCTGTGTTTTCAGTAAGAATCGATTATCCCTTTATATTTTGGGAGACTATAAAAAAATGCTAAATAAATTCAAGGAATGCCTTGTTGTTTGAATAAAAATGTGTATTATTTTCAGTAGATGGTAGTTCTTTACAGATTGTCAGAAGACAGAGAAGAGAAAGGACATCGAGAATTTACTACGTACCATTTGGAGTTCATTTAACCTCAAATGTGTTTGTAAACGTAGCAGTCAGCTGGTACCACGAGCGGAAAATTTTGAAATAATTAATCGTATACTAAGAGAGTAATTCTCTTTTCACTCTCTCTCCTGACTACTGTCAAACAACGGTAATGATTTCACATAAATAAAATCTAAGAAAATATTTGCATAATCACACATATACTCGATTTTGAAAGCATCGAACATAAAATATAACAAATTTTGTGACTCTTAATAAAGCGAGATTTTTGAAGAGTACAAATAGACTTAAAAATACTATATACTAAGAGAGGATACACGAGAGACGTTACAAGATGACGTACAAACGTGAGGCTTAATTAGGAAAGCTTAACGAGGATTATAAAAATACATAAATTGACTCGGTGATACGCGCGAGACGTTACAAGATGGCGCTCAACTTAAAAGGGCTTTAATCAGGAAAGAAATTTTGAGATATACGAAAGATAATATAACAAAAAACCTAATTTTTGTCGGCAACTATGAGAAGACAAGAAATGCATAATACCAGAGGCAGATCGAAGAAGAGGCCAGAAGACACGGAGAAGGAAGAAATAGAAGTAGTCACGGACAGTGAAATGGAACAACCAACGGGTGATAAAGAAGAAACCGAAGTAGTCACGGACACGGAAAAAGAAAGAGTTGAAGAGGATGCCCAAGGGGACCAACCAGATAAGGCGGTAGCCAAAGAAGAACCAAATTGGCAGGAAATGATGAAATTTATGGCAGAACAATTAGTAAACAGGAGAAAAAATTTGATAAAATAAATGAAAATTTTAAGGAAAATAAGGGAAATTCAAGGAAACAAAATGAAACCTTGAGCGAAAAATTTGACAAAATAGATGAAAACTTTACGAAACAGGAGGAGAACTCAAAGAAGCAAAATGAAACCTTGAGGGACAGTTTAAAACAAATTGAGAAAATAAACAAAGAAAGTTTAACGCGGATTGAGGGTAAGATGGATAAGTTCCATAAGGAGTTAAGGGAAACTTTTGGGGGGAAGATTGAAAAGGTTAACACACTTAGACAAAGAGTAGATGGATACAAGGAGGAGACAAATAAGCAAATGGACAGTGGTTTCAAGAATTTGGATGAAACACTAGACAGCACTTCAGAAGATATTAAAGTAAGTCCGAACACAGAAGAGAGCAGGAAGGAAATAGAAATTAGAGAAGACCAAAATGTAATATTATCTGAAAATAAAAATAACGACAACAAAGAGGATAAACAATACCTGGAAAGGAAGACTAAGAAAATAAGAAAAAAATGTAGAAAGAAAGTAATAAATACAAGAGGAGAATTGGAGATGATTACAGGTGGATTAATTAATGTGTTTAACCTTCCAATTAATGAACAAAGGGAGTTAATTAAGTTTAGGTCTCAATTAAATATGTCGACGATGGAAGTGCATCAGAAGATATCAGTCATATCTTCAAGACGGAATATATCATTAAAAAATTTGGTAAATAATCCAGAGGAGAAAGGGAATGGAATGATATTAAAAATGAGTGAATATGTTATGTCAGAGGAGGTACAATACCTGTTAGTTAAAAAGGAACGAACAATGACGGAAGACCACTACTTAAATGAAGGTTTCATAGCAGCAAAGTGGGAGAGCCGGATGGTAAGGAGATTATCAAGGAGAGAATTAATTCCGAACACCCCAGTAATCCGAGGAAAGGGAGTATCTGAGTTAATGGACCATGGTTAAACTAAATAATAACTAACCAGAAAAAGGGGACTGATTTTCTGATACCGACCAAGCAACCCATTGGAAAGAAGAACCCCAAAATTCAAAAACTACGTAAGGACAACTTACTAAATATTTCGAGACAATACGATTTAAGATAAAAACCTCAAAATTCAAAATGTATGTAAGTACAACTTACTTAAGATATTTCGCAAAAATTTGATTTAATAAACAGCAAAACACCAAGAGTATGTAAGAACAGATTATTAAATAATATTTATAAATAAATGATTCAAAATGAAATAATAACAAAATAATATTTTGTTGGTAACTAAAAGAAGAATAAATAAATAAATAAAAACAATTAATGGTAATGTGTTTAGATAAGAAGGTAAAATAAGAAGAATAACGAATAATTTAATGATTACAATAATGCTAAAAATGATATTAATTAATACAACTACGATTTAGAATTTCTTGTGTTGAAAATGATATAGAGAGAAATGATACAAAGAACATCGGTAACAAGAAGGAAACAAAAAAAATTTTAAAATAATGCCTATCAATAATGTTATCTGCAATTAATTACTGAAAAATAAGAAGGAATCAAGAAGAAAAAGAAATATATAATTTAATGCAAACAGCAACAGCATAAAGAATCCCAAAAGTGTTTAGTATTTGTCGCTAATCGACTACTTGTAAGTTTTTATTATAATGAATTGACTGTAGACATGTTCCAGCAATCATTTTCCTGAGGGACCTGAGTCCCTCTGGTCACAGAAGGTGTAAGGATGGACAGCGGAGTAATGGACCCAAAAGTGGCTACCCGAACTGAACCACCGCACAGGTTAGGGAAATTGAATATTTAAGGGATAATAAAATAGCTGAAAAGATTGGTATCAGATTCCAGAAGTATGAAGGAAGAAAACAGAAAGAAGATAGCAGACAGAAGCTCAATTGAGAAAGCAAATTTATAAAAGTAAATAGAAACATGAGTGTTAAAACACTTATGATTAGTGTGACCAGCCCTTATCAAGTAATGTTTGAAAGACCACCACCCAGAGAAATCACATCATTAATAAATTTTCCTCCAGGAGAGAGAGTAGAATTCAACAAGATCGAAATGCACAACAGGTTGTTGCATAAAGCTGAACTTCAACATAAAAAGGAAACGGAGAAGAAGAAAAGAATAAATCCATACAAAGTAGGAGATAAGGTGTTAATAAAAAATAGACAATTACCCAGTTCTATAGAGGGTATTGCAAGAAAATTACTTTTACTTTATACCGGGCCATACATAGTAACCCAGGTGAAAGGAAATAATACATATGAGATCAAATCTGTTAACAATAACAAAATAAAAGGGGTGTATAACCAATCAGAAATAAAGAGATATTATGAAGAATGATGAAAGAATCCGAAGACTGAAGAGTTCAACGATTATTTTTAAAACAAGTAAATAAAAATAAATCTGTTCTAGTGGGGGAGCTTTATGTAACGTTACATAACCCCTGCCCAAATATGATAACATAATCACCATAGTTAAAACCAGTAATCACCCATTTTTAAAAGTCAGAAATGGGGATTACGTATCAAGCTATGACAAACTTTGTACTCCAAAAACACTGTAAACAATATAATAAAAGTGCAGTGTACAAAGTGGAACATAGTGTACTCGGTGAAAGTGTAAACCTTTAAAAAGAGCATCTCACAGATTTGTGCTGGTGATAAAAAACAATCAATATTGTAGCAGTGGACTATATTGCTGCTGACAAGTTTTGTATTTTTTGTAATTTTGTATTGTGTAGGCCACAAAGGTCTTGTACCTAGGAATAATATTTGTGTTTAATATAATGATTTTGTTTAGATATAATATAACCCAGGGTTATATACAAAATGATAATAATATATCAAATAATACTATGTTAGCAAGATGGCATGTAAAAAATAGTTTAGAGTAAGGATACATTAAGTGAATGATAAATCATAAATAAATCAAAATAAAAGGGAATAAAAAAAATTAAAAAAGGGATCAAAATAAAGTGTACAAATTTAAGGATAAATATAAAGAAAAACCTTAAATAAATTAAATTTGATTATAAATAAAAACTAAAAAGGATTATTTTTCTAAAAAAGAAGAAATGAAATTATAATAATTATTAATAGCCTATATACTAAAAGGTATATAGATTAACCAATAAAAAACCATAAAAATTCTTGGTTACTAACAGTAACTAACTAACAAGAATTGAAATTAATTGTTAAAAGATATTGGAAGTGAGCAGTTTAAAAAAGTGTAATATCTAAAAAAAATTAAGAAATTAATAAATACCATTCGAAATAATCAGTGTAAAATTAATAAAATTAATGAGTGATGTCCACTACATCTTAAACCTCCATCTAATACAATAATTCACGCCCGCAATTTGATGAAAACTTGAAAAATCAACCTCCGATTTCCATCCTAGCCTAACGAAATTCGACTTTGTTGGTGAGATCGTTACAAATTAAAATTTAACTAAATTACATCTTAACTATAAACTTATAACACGAGAAACAGCACAATCTCTTTAAATACTTCTGGAAAAGAGGTGAACAGAAACTTTATTATTTTTGTTAACCCAAAAAAAAAAAAACAGCAAAACGCAGATTTGTTAATAACATTACTGCCGCCATGATGCTTAGTGGTTGTTGTCATCAGTGAAGAAGAGCTAACTGCGCTCTAGCGGTCAACAAATCAACTGCTTAATATAAATTGTACAAAATTTAAAAATTTATTTATGTAAAGCTTGGTATTAACACATATTCATTTCTGACTTTCTCAAAGTACAAAGAACTCTAAAATAACTCTGGGAAATTAATTCATTATTTCTTTCTTGGTATTAATATTGAAAATAAAAATATTTGTTATATGCTATATGTTTGAAAAATAAGATTGAACTAATTCTGTGTTTTCAGTAAGAATCGATTATCCCTTTATGTTTTGGGAGACTATAAAAAAATGCTAAATAAATTCAAGGAATGCCTTGTTGTTTGAATAAAAATGTGTATTATTTTCAGTAGATGGTAGTTCTTTACAGATTGTCAGAAGACAGAGAAGAGAAAGGACATCGAGAATTGACTACGTACCATTTGGAGTTCATTTAACCTCAAACGTGTTTGTAAGCGTAGCAATCAGCTGGTACCACGAGCGGAAAAATTTGAAATAATTAATCGTATACTAAGAGAGTAATTCTCTTTTCACTCTCTCTCCTGACTACTGTCAAACAACGGTAATGATTTCACATAAATAACATTTAAGAAAATATTTGCATAATCACACATATACTCGATTTTGAAAGCATCGAATATAAAATATAACAAATTCTGTGACTCTTAATAAAGCGAGATTTTTGAAGAGTACAAATAGACGTAAAAATACTATATACTAAGAGAGGATACACGACAGACGTTACAAGATGATATACAAAATTGAGGCTTAATTAGGAAAGCTTAACGAGGATTATAAAAATACATAAATTGACTCGGAGATACGCGCGAGACGTTACAAGATGACGCTCAACTTAAAAGGGCTTTAATCAGGAAAGAAATTTTGAGATATACGAAAGATAATATAACAAAAAACCTAATTTTTGTCGGCAACTATGAGAAGACAAGAAATGCATAATACCAGAGGCAGATCGAAGAAGAGGCCAGAAGACACGGAGAAGGAAGAAATAGAAGTAGTCACGGATAGTGAAATGGAACAACCAACGGGTGACAAAGAAGAAACCGAAGTAGTCACGGACACGGAAAAAGAAAGAGTTGAAGAGGATGCCCAAGGGGACCAACCAGATAAAGCGGTAGCCAGAGAAGAACCAAATTGGCACGAAATGATGAAATTTATGGCAGAACAATTTAGTAAACAGGAGAAAAAATTTGATAAAATAAATGAAAATTTTAAGGAAAATAAGGGAAATTCAAGGAAACAAAATGAAACCTTGAGCGAAAAATTTGACAAAATAGATGAAAACTTTAGGAAACAGGAGGAGAACTCAAAGAAGCAAAATGAAACCTTGAGGGACAGTTTAAAACAAATTGAGAAAATAAACAAAGAAAGTTTAACGCGGATTGAGGGTAAGATGGATAAGTTCCATAAGGAGTTAAGGGAAACTTTTGGGGGGAAGATTGAAAAGGTTAACTCACTTAGACAAAGAGTAGATGGATACAAGGAGGAGACAAATAAGCAAATGGACAGTGGTTTCAAGAATTTGGATGAAACACTAGACAGCACTTCAGAAGATATTAAAGTAAGTCCGAACACAGAAGAGAGCAGGAAGGAAATAGAAATTAGAGAAGACCAAATGTAATATTATCTGAAAATAAAAATAACGACAACAAAGAGGATAAACAATACCTGGAAAGGAAGACTAAGAAAATAAGAAAAAAATGTAGAAAGAAAATAATAAATACAAGAGGAGAATTGGAGATGATTACAGGTGGATTTATTAATGTGTTTAACCTTCCAATTAATGAACAAAGGGAGTTAATTAATTTAGGTTTCAATTAAATTATCGACGATGGAAGTGCATCAGAAGATATCAGTCATATCTTCAAGACGGAATATATCATTAAAAAATTTGGTAAATAATCCAGAGGAAAAAGGGAATGGAATGATATTAAAAATGAGTGAATATGTTATGTCAGAGGAGGTACAATACCTGTTAGTTAAAAAGGAACGAACAATGACGGAAGACCACTACTTAAATGAAGGTTTCATAGCAGCAAAGTGGGAGAGCCGGATGGTAAGGAGATTATCAAGGAGAGAATTAATTCCGAACACCCCAGTAATCCGAGGAAAGGGAGTACCTGAGTTAATGGATCATGGTTAAACTAAATAATAACCAACCAGAAAAAGGGGACTGATTTGTGTACACAAAAGTCTTGTACACAAAAAAGTACAAGACTTCATGGAACAGAACAACTTCACAGAACTAAAACACGACCCCACCGACAGATACCAAAACTCAGTAAAACAAATAGTCAACAAAGCCAAACACATTATGACACATAAACAAAAGCCCTATATGAAACAAATCCGACCATCAGCACCTACACTCCAAGCGCTTCCCAAAATCCATAAAGAAGACATTCCGATCCGCCCCATTATCAACTACCGTAATGCCCCTGCACACAAACTGGCAAAATATCTAGACAAAATTATTAGACAACACACACAAATAGACAACAACATTCCAGTAAAAAACAACACTGACCTAGTAACAAAAATAAAAGACATACGCATCCCCCATAACGCCACATTAGCCTCCTTTGACATTAAAAACCTGTACACAAACATCCCCATCTCTGAAACAATCACCATCCTACAAAACAAACTCAAACAGAACAACACACCAGACGAACTTATCAATGAAATAACAGAAACTCTGAACATTATCACAAAACAAAAATACTTTACTTATAACAATAAATACTACACACAGAACGCTGTCCTACCCATGGGCTCCCCCATATCCAGCATTCTAGCAGAAGTCTTCATCCAACACTTAGAAAAAACAAAAATACTCACAAACAATGACAGACACTCACATAAAATACTATATTGGCACAGATACGTTGATGACATTCTAATACTATACAGGGGAAACAAAAGACAATGTGAACAGTTACTAACGCACATAAACAAAATACATAAAAACATAACCTTCACTGCCGAATACGAACACAACAATACCATAAACTTCTAAGACCTCTCCATCACAAAACTAGAACACAGGCATAAATTCAGTATATACAGAAAACCAACTACAACTGACACACTAATACACAACACCTCCAATCACCCAATACAACACAAACTAGCTGCTTTTAGAACCATGATACATAGACTTAACAACATCCCCTTAGATGAAATAGACTACAAAGGCGAACTAAACACGATAAAATATCTAGCAGAATCTAACGGTTATGACAGAACAATAGTCAGTAAACTCCTACACAAAACACAAAACAAACAACAGACAAAGACAGAAAACAACAAATTCATAACACTAACATACATCGACAAACAAACAGAAAAAATTGCCCACAAATTCAAAAAAGCAGGATACAGAATCGCTTACAAAACTACTAACAAAACAGAACACACACTATCAAAACGCACGCCCAAAGCACAAAACAAATTCGACCTTCCCGGTGTGTATAAACTAAATTGTTCAAATTGCAATAAATTCTCCATAGGCCAGACAGGACGTAGCTTCAAACAGAGATACATTGAACACACAAAAGCACTCCACACCACTACAGAATCTACCTTCGCAAACCACCTCATTGAAGCAAACCACACATATAAAAACATTGACAATAACATGAACACACTACACGTACACACAAAAGGCCAAAAACTAGACACTCTAGAACAATTAGAAATATACAAACACACAAAAAAATATAAAAACGACATCCTAAACGAACAGACACAATTCAAATCGCACGCATTATTCGAACACATCTCACCACACACACACAGCTTCGATCTTTCGAAACATTATCTCGTCGCCAACAACAAGACGAACAACGCTACTAACGACAGCCTCTGATGAAGCCTTTTATAGGTGAAAGCCGGTTTAGGCTGTAAGGTAAAACTTTACGTTTTTACTTATAAAAACTTAGTGTTCCGAGTCGTCAATATAATAGTGATATTTAGTTAAGTAACGGACACGTCATGGACAACGAAATCCAAGAAATCAAATAATACTATGTTAGCAAGATGGCATGTAAAAAATAGTTTAGAGTAAGGATACATTAAGTGAATGATAAATCATAAATAAATCAAAATAAAAGGGAATAAAATATAAAATACCAGTGTACAAGTTTAAGGAAAAATATAAAGAAAAACCTTAAATAAATTAAATTTGATTATAAATAAAATCTAAAAAGGATTATTTTTCTAAAAAAGAAGAAATGAAATTATAATAATTATTAATAGCCTATATACCAAAAGGTATATAGATTAACCAATAAAAAACCATAAAAATACTTGGTTAATAACAGTAACTAACTAACAAGAATTGAAATTAATTGTTAAAAGATATTGGAAGTGAGCAGTTTAAAAAAAGTGTAATATCTAAAAAAATTTAAGAAATTAATAAATACCATTTGAAATAATCAGTGTAAAATTAATAAAATTAACGAGTGATGTCCACTACATCTTAGACCTCCATCTAATACAATAATTCACGCCCGCAATTTGATGAAAACTTGAAAAATCAACCTCCGATTTCCAAGCCTAGCCTAACGAAATTTGACTTTGTTGGTGAGATCGTTACAAATTAAAATTTAACTAAATTACATCTCAACTATAAACTTATAACACGAGAAACAGCACAATCTCTTTAAATACTTCTGGAAAAGAGGTGAACAGAAACTTTATTATTTTTGTTAACCCAAAAAAAAAAAAACAGCAAAACGTAGATTTGTTAATAACATTACTGCCGCCATGATGCTTAGTGGTTGTTGTCATCAGTGAAGAAGAGCTAACTGCGCTCTAGCGGTCAACAAATCAACTGCTTAATATAAATTGTACAAAATTTAAAAATTTATTTATGTAAAGCTTGGTATTAACACATATTCATTTCTGACTTTCTCAAAGTACAAAGAACTCTAAGATAACTCTGGGAAATTAATTCATTATTTCTTTCTTGGTATTAATATTGAAAATAAAAATATCTGTTATATGCTATATGTTTGAAAAAAAGATCGAACTAATTCTGTGTTTTCAGTAAGAATCGATTATCCCTTTATGTTTTGGGAGACTATAAAAAAATGCTAAATAAATTCAAGGAATGCCTTGTTGTTTGAATAAAAATGAGTATTATTTTCAGTAGATGGTAGTTCTTTACAGATTGTCAGAAGACAGAGAAGAGAAAGGACATCGAGAATTTACTACGTACCATTTGGAGTTCATTTAACCTCAAACGTGTTTGTAAACGTAGCAATCAGCTGGTACCACGAGCGGAAAATTTTGAAATAATTAATCGTATACTAAGAGAGTAATTCTCTTTTCACTCTCTCTCCTGACTACTGTCAAACAACGGTAATGATTTCACATAAATAACATTTAAGAAAATATTTGCATAATCACACATATACTCGATTTTGAAAGCATCGAATATAAAATATAACAAATTCTGTGACTCTTAATAAAGCGAGATTTTTGAAGAGTACAAATAGACGTAAAAATACTATATACTAAGAGAGGATACACGAGAGACGTTACAAGATGACGTACAAACGTGAGGCTTAATTAGGAAAGCTTAACGAGGATTATAAAAATACATAAATTGACTCGGAGATACGCGCGAGACGTTACAAGATGGCGCTCAACTTAAAAGGGCTTTAATCAGGAAGGAAATTTTGAGATATACGAAAGATAATATAACAAAAATCCTAATTTTTGTCGGCAACTATGAGAAGACAAGAAATGCATAATACCAGAGGCAGATCGAAGAAGAGGCCAGAAGACACGGAGAAGGAAGAAATAGAAGTAGTCACGGACAGTGAAATGGAACAACCAACGGGTGACAAAGAAGAAACCGAAGTAATCACGGACACGGAAAAAGAAAGAGTTGAAGAGGATGCCCAAGGGGACCAACCAGATAAAGCGGTAGCCAGAGAAGAACCAAATTGGCAGGAAATGATGAAATTTATGGCAGAACAATTTAGTAAACAGGAGAAAAAATTTGATAAAATAAATGAAAATTTTAAGGAAAATAAGGGAAATTCAAGAAAACAAAATGAAACCTTGAGCGAAAAATTTGACAAAATAGATGAAAACTTTAGGAAACAGGAGGAGAACTCAAGGAAGCAAAATGAAACCTTGAGGGACAGTTTAAAACAAATTGAGAAAATAAACAAAGAAAGTTTAACGCGGATTGAGGGTAAGATGGATAAGTTCCATAAGGAGTTAAGGGAAACTTTTGGGGGGAAGATTGAAAAGGTTAACACACTTAGACAAAGAGTAGATGGATACAAGGAGGAGACAAATAAGCAAATGGACAGTGGTTTCAAGAATTTGGATGAAACACTAGACAGCACTTCAGAAGATATTAAAGTAAGTCCGAACACAGAAGAGAGCAGGAAGGAAATAGAAATTAGAGAAGACCAAAATGTAATATTATCTGAAAATAAAAATAACGACAACAAAGAGGATAAACAATACCTGGAAAGGAAGACTAAGAAAATAAGAAAAACATGTAGAAAGAAAATAATAAATACAAGAGGAGAATTGGAGATGATTACAGGTGGATTAATTAATGTGTTTAACCTTCCAATTAATGAACAAAGGGAGTTAATTAAGTTTAGGTCTCAATTAAATATGTCGACGATGGAAGTGCATCTGAAGATATCAGTCATATCTTCAAGACGGAATATATCATTAAAAAATTTGGTAAATAATCCAGAGGAAAAAGGGAATGGAATGATATTAAAAATGAGTGAATATGTTATGTCAGAGGAGGTACAATACCTGTTAGTTAAAAAGGAACGAACAATGACGGAAGACCACTACTTAAATGAAGGTTTCATAGCAGCAAAGTGGGAGAGCCGGATGGTAAGGAGATTATCAAGGAGAGAATTAATTCCGAACACCCCAGTAATCCGAGGAAAGGGAGTACCTGAGTTAATGGACCATGGTTAAACTAAATAATAACCAACCAGAAAAAGGGGACTGATTTTCTGATACCGACCAAGCAACCCATTGGAAAGAAGAACCCCAAAATTCAAAAACTACGTAAGGACAACTTACTAAATATTTCGAGACAATACGATTTAAGATAAAAACCTCAAAATTCAAAAAGTATGTAAGTACAACTTACTTAAGATATTTTGCAAAAATTTGATTTAATAAACAGCAAAACACCAAGAGTATGTAAGAACAGATTATTAAATAATATTTATAAATAAATGATTCAAAATGAAATAATAGAAAAATAATATTTTGATGGTAACAAAAAGAAGAATAAATAAATAAATAAAAACAATTAATGGTAATGTGTTTAGATAAGAAGGTAAAATAAGAAGAATAACGAATAATTTAATGATTACAATAATGCTAAAAATGATAATAATTAATACAACTACGATTTAGAATTTCTTGGGTTGAAAATGATATAGAAAGAAATGATACAAAGAACATCGGTAACAAGAAGGAAACAAAAAGGATTTTAAAATAATGCCTATCAATAATGTTATCTGCAATTAATTACTGAAAAATAAGAAGGAATCAAGAAGAAAAAGAAATATATAATTTAATGCAAACAGCAACAGCATGAAGAATCCCAAAAGTGTTTAGTATTAGTCGCTAATCGACTACTTGTAAGTTTTTATTATAATGAATTGACTGTAGACATGTTCCAGCAACCATTTTCCTGAGCAGACGGTACGTCCCTCTGGTCTCAGAAGGTGTAAGGATGGACAGCGGAGTAATGGACCCAAAAGTGGCTACCCGAACTGAACCACCGCACAGGTTAGGGAAATTGAATATTTAAGGGATAATAAAATAGCTGAAAAGATTGGTATCAGATTCCAGAAGTATGAAGGAAGAAAACAGAAAGAAGATAGCAGACAGAAGCTCATTTGAGAAAGCAAATTTATAAAAGTAAATAGAAACATGAGTGTTAAAACACTTATGATTAGTGTGACCAGCCCTTATCAAGTAATGTTTGAAAGACCACCACCCAGAGAAATCACATCATTAATAAATTTTCCTCCAGGAGAGAGAGTAGAATTCAACAAGATCGAAATGCACAACAGGTTGTTGCATAAAGCTGAACTTCAACATAAAAAGGAAACGGAGAAGAAGAAAAAATAAATCCATACAAAGTAGGAGATAAGGTGTTAATAAAAAATAGACAATTACCCAGTTCTATAGAGGGTATTGCAAGAAAATTACTTTTACTTTATACCGGGCCATACATAGTAACCCAGGTGAAAGGAAATAATACATATGAGATCAAATCTGTTAACAATAACAAAATAAAAGGGGTGTATAACCAATCAGAAATAAAGAGATATTATGAAGAATGATGAAAGAATCCGAAGACTGAAGAGTTCAACGATTATTTTTAAAACAAGTAAATAAAAATAAATCTGTTCTAGTGGGGGAGCTTTATGTAACGTTACATAACCCCTGCCAAAATATGATAACATAATCACCATAGTTAAAACCAGTAATCACCCATTTTTAAAAGTCAGAAATGGGGATTACGTATCAAGCTATGACAAACTTTGTACTCCAAAAACACTGTAAACAATATAATAAAAGTGCAGTGTACAAAGTGGAACATAGTGTACTCAGTGAAAGTGTAAACCTTTAAAAAGAGCATCTCACAGATTTGTGCTGGAGATAAAAAACAATCAATATTGTAGCAGTGGACTATATTGCTGCTGACAAGTTTTGTATTTTTTGTAATTTTGTATTGTGTAGGCCACAAAGGTTTTGTACCTAGGAATAATATTTGTGTTTAATATAATGATTTTGTTTAGATATAAGATAACCCAGGGTTATATACAAAATGATAATAATATATCAAATAATACTATGTTAGCAAGATGGCATGTAAAAAATATTTTAGTGTAAGGATACATTAAGTGAATGATAAATCATAAATAAATCAAAATAAAATGGAATAAAATATAAAATACCCGTGTACAAGTTTAAGGAAAAATATAAAGAAAAACCTTAAATAAATTAAATTTGATTATAAATAAAATCTAAAAAGGATTATTTTTCTAAAAAAGAAGAAATGATATTATAATAATTATTAATAGCCTATATACTAAAAGGTATATAGATTAACCAATAAAAAACCATAAAAATTCTTGGTTACTAAGAGTAACTAACTAACAAGAATTGAAATTAATTGTTAAATGATATTGGAAATGAGCAGTTTAAAAAAAGTGTAATATCTAAAAAAATTTAAGAAATTAATAAATACCATTTGAAATAATCAGTGTAAAATTAATAAAATTAACGAGTGATGTCCACTACATCTTAGACCTCCATCTAATAGAATAATTCACGCCCGCAATTTGATGAAAACTTGAAAAATCAACCTGCGATTTACAAGCCTAGCCTAACGAAATTCGACTTTGTTGGTGAGATCGTTACAAATTAAAATTTAACTAAATTACATCTCAACTATAAACTTATAACACGAGAAACAGCACAATCTCTTTAAATACTTCTGGAAAAGAGGTGAACAGAAACTTTATTATTTTTGTTAGCCCAAAAAAAAAAAAAAACAGCAAAACGTAGATTTGTTAATAACATTACTGCCGCCATGATGCTTAGTGGTTGTTGTCATCAGTGAAGAAGAGCTAACTGCGCTCTAGCAGTCAACAAATCAACTGCTTAATATAAATAGTACAAAATTTAAAATTTATTTATGTAAAGCTTGGTATTAACCAATATTAATTTCTGACTTTCTCAAAGTACAAAGAACTCTAAAATAACCCTGGGAAATTAATTCATTATTCCTTTCTTGGTATTAATATTGAAAATAAAAATATTTGTTATATGCTATATGTTTGAAATTTAAGATCGAAATAATTCTGTGTTTTCAGTAAGAATCGATTATCCCTTTATGTTTTGGGAGACTATAAAAAAATGCTAAATAAATTCAAGGAATGCCTTGTTGTTTGAATAAAAATGTGTATTATTTTCAGTAGATGGTAGTTCTTTACAGATTGTCAGAGGACTGAGAAGAGAAAGGACATCCAGAATTTACCACGTACCATTTGGAGTTCATTTAACCTCAAATGTGTTTGTAAACGTAGCAGTCAGCTGGTACCACGAGCGGAAAAATTTGAAATAATTAATCGTATACTAAGAGAGTAATTCTCTTTTCACTCTCTCTCCTGACTACTGTCAAACAACGGTAATGATTTCACATAAATAAAATCTAAGAAAATATTTGCATAATCACACATATACTCGATTTTGAAAGCATCGAACATAAAATATAACAAATTCTGTGACTCTTAATAAAGCGAGATTTTTGAAGAGTACAAATAGACGTAAAAATACTATATACTAAGAGAGGATACACGAGAGACGTTACAAGATGACGTACAAACGTGAGGCTTAATTAGGAAAACTTAACGAGGATTATAAAAATACATAAATTGACTCGGAGATACGCGCGAGACGTTACAAGATGGCGCTCAACTTAAAAGGGCTTTAATCAGGAAAGAAATTATGAGATTTACGAAAGATAATATAACATGAAACCTAATTTTTGTTGGCAACTGTGAGAAGACAAGAAATGCATAATACCAGAGGCAGATCGAAGAAGAGGGCAGAAGACACGGAGAAGGAAGAAATAGAAGTAGTCACGGACAGTGAAATGGAACAACCAACGGGTGATAAAGAAGAAACCGAAGTAGTCACGGACACGGAAAAGAAAGAGTTGAAAAGGATGCCCAAGGGGACCAACCAGATAAAGCGGTAGCCTGAGAAGAACCAAATTGGCAGGAAATGATGAAATTTATGGCAGAACAATTTAGTAAACAGAAGAAAAAATTTGAAAAAATAAATGAAAATTTTAAGGAAAATAAGGGAAATTCAAGAAAACAAAATGAAACCTTGAGCGAAAAATTTGACAAAATAGATGAAAACTTTATGAAACAGGATGAGAACTCAAGGAAGCAAAATGAAACCTTGAGGGACAGTTTAAAACAACTTGAGAAAATAAACAAAGAAAGTTTAAAGCGGATTGAGGGTAAGATGGATAAGTTCATTAAGGAGTTAAGGGAAACTTTTGGGGGAAGATTGAAAAGGTTAACACACTTAGACAAAGAGTAGATGGATACAAGGAGGAGACAAATAAGCAAATGGACAGTGGATTCAAGAATTTGGATGAAACACTAGACAGCACTTCAGAAGATATTAAAGTAAGTCCGAACACAGAAGAGAGCAGGAAGGAAATAGAAATTAGAGAAGACCAAATGTAATATTATCTGAAAATAAAAATAACGACAACAAAGAGGATAAACAATACCTGGAAAGGAAGACTAAGAAAATAAGAAAAACATGTAGAAAGAAAATAATAAATACAAGAGAAGAATTGGAGATGATTACAGTTGGATTAATTAATGTGTTTAACTTTCCAATTAATGAACAAAGGGAGTTAATTAAGTTTAGGTCTCAATTAAATACGTCGACGATGGAAGTGCATCAGAAGATATAAGTCATATCTTCAAGACGGAATATATCATTAAAAAATTTGGTAAATAATCCAGAGGAGAAAGGGAATGGAATGATATTAAAAATGAGTGAATATGTTATGTCAGAGGAGGTACAATACCTGTTAGTTAAAAAGGAACGAACAATGACGGAAGACCACTACTTAAATGAATGTTTCATAGCAGCAAAGTGGGAGAGCCGGATGGTAAGGAGATTATCAAGGAGAGAATTAATTCCGAACACCCCAGTAATCCGAGGAAAGGGAGTACCTGAGTTAATGGACCATGGTTAAACTAAATAATAACCAACCAGAAAAAGGGGACTGATTTTCTGATACCGACCAAGCAACCCATTGGAAAGAAGAACACCAAAATTCAAAAACTACGTAAGGACAACTTACTAAATATTTCGAGACAATACGATTTAAGATAAAAACCTCAAAATTCAAAAAGTATGTAAGTACAACTTACTTAAGATATTTTGCAAAAATTTGATTTAATAAACAGCAAACACCAAGAGTATGTAAGAACAGATTATTAAATAATATTTATAAATAAATGATTCAAAATGAAATAATAGAAAAATAATATTTTGATGGTAACAAAAAGAAGAATAAATAAATAAATAAAAACAATTAATGGTAATGTGTTTAGATAAGAAGGTAAAATAAGAAGAATAACGAATAATTTAATGATTACAATAATGCTAAAAATGATAATAATTAATACAACTACGATTTAGAATTTCTTGGAGTTGAAAATGATATAGAAAGAAGTGATACAAAGAACATCGGTAACAAGAAGGAAACCTAAAGGGATTTTAAAATAATGCCTATCAATAATGTTAACTGCAATTAATTACTGAAAAATAAGAAGGAATCAAGAAGAAAAAGAAATATATAATTTAATGCAAACAGCAACAGCATGAAGAATCCCAAAAGTGTTTAGTATTAGTCGCTAATCGACTAATTGTAAGTTTTTATTATAATAAATTGACTGTAGACATGTTCCAGCAATCATTTTCCTGAGCAGACGGTACGTCCCTCTGGTCTCAGGAGGTTTAAGGATGGACAGCGGAGTAATGGACCCAAAAGTGGCTACCCGAACTGAACCACCGCACAGGTTAGGGAAATTTAATATTTAAGGGATAATAAAAAAGCTGAAAAGATTTGTATCAGATTCCAGAAGTATGAAGGAAGAAAACAGAAAGAAGATAGCAGACAGAAGCTCAATTGAGAAAGCAAATTTATAAAAGTAAATAGAAACATGAGTGTTAAAACACATATGATTAGTGTGACCAGCCCTTATCAAGTAATGTTTGAAAGACCACCACCCAGAGAAATCACATCATTAATAAATTTTCCTCCAGGAGAGAGAGTAGAATTCAACAAGATCGAAATGCACAACAGGTTGTTGCATAAAGCTGAACTTCAACATAAAAAGGAAACGGAGAAGAAGAAAAGAATAAATCTATACAAAGTAGGAGATAAAGTGTTAATAAAAAATAGACAATTACCCAGTTCTGTGCCGCGTTTTGGAAAACGCGGCGATGTTCCGATGTCTATATTGTGATTAATTAAAGTAATTACGTATTTGTCGACGCGACAGAAGTTGTCCTTTGGTACGGTCAGTTGGACTTTGTCATGCTGTATTGCCCCTTGTCCGCCCGACTCGCGCGCGCCCTATCGATGTTACGCACGGTTTTTTCAACAGCCGGTTTATTCAGTTCGGCTATCAGCGCCTCACATTCTAGTCCCCGGCTGGCAGAGTAGATTGAACAGTTTTCGTCTCCCAGCTTCTTCTATGAATAAGTAGAAAGCTACGTGACCTCCGGGTTTCCGAGGTAGCCGGGAATCTGCCCCGCTCTGGAAGGATGGACGAACAACCGCCTCCGACGATGTAATTTTAAAACCTTCGTCAGCTATGTCAGCCGGAAGGATGGACTGGACACACACTACTGAGCCCTCAACCTACAACCTTCAAACCAGGTGAAATTTAACCATTTTTAAACTAAATCTTGTGGCCGAATTACTCTGTGAGACTTTCGTGAAACGTTCCAGTGTGGAGAGTTATTTCCGGACAATGGGTGGAATGTTTTAATTGCATTTTGTAAGGCTTACGCCTCCTCTATTACTATCATGTATATCTCGTTCTGAGAGTGAAAACTCGGCCGGGGTCACGCACCGCCCGGGTCGAGGGGAGTTTGGTAGATAGAGTTGAATCTCATTCTATTTCTGTTCTAAGCATGTTGGGATAATTATGTTAACGATTTTGCTCCATCTGGACACGTGTGTTATTATTCATTCATATCTGGGGGTGGTTTTAAACCGTGGGCGACTCCCGTTGGAGACGTCCACTGCAAGTCTGTCTGTGTCAGGTCTTGCTAGATCCCGTCCGATGCCTGACCCTGCCGGTAGTCAAGTTTTGGAACACTGTGAGCTGACTTAATACTTTTATGACTTAGATTCCGTATTACAAATTCTGTTCCACTGTTTAGCTAATTTGCACACTTTAAAATTACCATTGTCACAGTTTGTATTTACCATAAAAAAAAAATCTTTGTAACGATAATTGTAATTGCTCGCTATAACAATTAGTTAACCATAAGAACACACAAGATTAATCAATGTCAGTTATGAATACTCATGGTGGTCAAGTTCCACTATTTTTCTATATTCTGTTTTGAAAGTAAAAAGAAACATAAAATGCAGTTAGGCAACCGGACATCCATGTTAACGTTGTGATGCTACTCTTCATTATGGTAATTGATGGGATTGAATTGATAATTAAATATCGGCATGGAATTTGTGCGCTGGCCGCGTGGCTTGCAGAGAACATTCAGTTAACACTTATCTTGTTAAAACTTGGGGGCATGTCTGCTCCACTCCTGGGATATTTTAATTGAAGTTTTGGGGAGGGGGTTTTAGTCACCTATTAATTAAACAGTAAGGGGGGCCGGACACTTGGTCAGAATAAGGGGGTTATGGGTGTTGAACAAGATTATTACATGCGCTGATAACCAGGGTGAACATGTGATGGGTTATTTAAATATAAACGTTTGTTGATGTTAATTATATGTGTGTGTTGTTTTACATAATTGTTACTTGTCATATTGATTATGCCTGTGTATATTTCTGTATATTTATGCCTTGTTATAAAAAGTGATTACTTGCAGGTCGAAACTGTGTGCCATTTTATAATTGTATTATTTTATAACTATAATTTGTTATTTATGTAACATTCCACGATTTGTTAGTCAATGATGGTTCAGCTATTAATAATCATTCAATACTTAGTGCTGTTAATAGTTATTATTCCTTGTTCAACTTTTGGCAAGGCACATATTAATGAAATTATATTTAACGATCAAAAGACTTATTTATCTTGCCTTTAGAGGCTCATATGTTGTACTACCCAAGAACAATAAATGGTTGTTGTTATCTCAAGACCAGTGTTTCATTTGCAGGTCCCATCATACTGGACCCAGCCCAATTTTAGCTTCTCTAGGCTCTTGCCTAGTTCTAAATAACTTGTAACCTCTCTTTGAAAACTAATAAGCAGAAAGATAGAAATTAAAAAAAAAAAAAAAAAAAAAAAAAAAAAAAAAAAAATACTAAAAGCATAGAAAGGAAAGAGAGGTTACAAATGGTAGATCAGAGCGTGGTTCATTCTAGGCTTGAACCCTTGGGTCCTGGTGTGTGATGGGGCTTGCAAACTTGGAGATAGTCTGGCAAATAAAATGGCACTTAATAGTTGACATGAAATGTAGAAGTATATATGTTTTTTTTTATGAATTATTGTTAAATGTTTTGAATTGTAAACCTGAGGCCGCCACGGGCACGTGTTGTAGTGGGGTTGTTGTTTTGAAATTGGACATTGCCGGAGATCGCGTGGGGATGGGTTCCCGTATTTTTTTTTGAAAGTAATTGCGCGTGCGGTTAGTGGGATGCGGTATGGCCCGACTGGAAGTCGGTATCGTCCGATTGTAATGGTGACAATGTTGTAGTCGAAATGTAGCATATTGTGGTTAGTGTTAGGTGGTGTGGATTGTATGTTGGTGTTAGTGTCTGATGTTGTTTCTTCTTGAGTCTGGCGACTGACGGAGGGTTGGTTCCGGAGCGGGTCAGGTTTCCGCAGCGCTAGGAAACCCGGGGGTCTACTCAAAGGAAGGACAGTACTTGAGTTTTTCCGATTCTTGTTAAAATGTTTTTGTAGGTTGTGTTGGTGTTAGGTGTTTAGTGGGAATTGTTTTATGATTGTTTGTTTTGCATTGTGCAATTCTGGCGGCGGTATGCTATCAGGAGTTGCCCCACCCTCTTACAGGCGTTCTCCAGAAATTTCCGGTGGTGGATGGATTTGATGAGGACCAGCTGTTGGTTTTCTTGGACCTGGTCCTGCAGGTGGCTGATTTCCCAGGGGTGTCCGATGGGGACGTCTTATATCTTATATACTCGTATTGCCGGAGTACGTTGGCTGGTCTGGTCACCAAGGCCCTGCGTCGGGGTGACAGTGTTGATGCTTTCCATGGGGAGGTGTTGAACTTCTTCATACCCACTCGACGACGCTTCAAGCTTGAGTTGGAAAGATTCTATCGCCCATAGGCCTACGGAGAGGCGTTAGGAGATTTCGTGCGCGATATACGGAAAGCTGCCCGGGCGTTAAGATTGGGGTTGCCTGAGACAGAAGTTATCCAAGCAATTCTGCAAGGACTGACTCCCCAAGAGAGATCTCGTTTGGCATTCGCGGACCGTCCACGTGGTTTTGCGGATCTTGAACAGCTGTGTGGGTTTTCAAGGACGGTCCAGGCGGCTGACGAGTCCCGAGGAAGAGATGCTACAGATGTCCAATCCTCCAGTGGTTCATCAGGAAGAGCCAAAAGGGACAAACATGGAGGTTGGAGGAAAACCCAAGAGACGCTTAGAAAGCCTGAATATTCCGGAAGTGATGG
The DNA here is from genome assembly GCA_034769895.1 of Magicicada septendecula. Taxonomy (NCBI): domain Eukaryota; kingdom Metazoa; phylum Arthropoda; class Insecta; order Hemiptera; family Cicadidae; genus Magicicada; species Magicicada septendecula. The sequence continues at coordinate 104,649 of JAWRYS010001067.1, read as the reverse complement.
AGGCTACAAGGGGGTGGCAAGTGTGAAGACGGTAACAACAGCTACAGCACAGAAAACAAAGAAACATGAAATTAACAGGGGAAAAAGAAATTATGTTAGGGAACAGACAGCGGCAAGTAGGGAGCCTGTACCAAGGCGTTATCCCTATTCGGAGAAAAAGGAAACTTTAAAGGTTCCAGAGGAAGTACAAGTGCCCAAGAGAGTAGTAGATGAAGAAAAGGAAGCAGAAGTAGAAGAGCGGAATGACTTTGTGGGAACAATACAAGAGGATAAGAGCGCGTCAGTTAATACTGAATTACCGGGCTCCAGGAGGACGTCATGGTTGAATCCAGAGGCCGCAGAATTTGTTCCGGTATTTACATCTCGGTTCGTGAGGGATCCAGAGCCTGTAACATCACCATCGCCAGTCGAAATTATTTAGTCCTTGCACATGAACCTGAACAGCTGGATTCCAGGGTGGAAGATGTTGAGGACGTTGTGGTTGCTGAAGGTGGTCAAGGAGTGGAATCGACAGAAGAGTCAGAAGAGCGGTCTGCAGATGCTGCGCAGGTGAGTATAGTTGTAGGTGTTAGGGAGACTGTAGAGTCTGAAGTTGCAGATGGACACAGGGATGTCCGGGCTGCAAGTGTTTCTGAGGTTGTGGATGGACTAGGGGATGTCAATGCCGCAAGTGAGGTAGAAGTTGAGGAGAAATTTGGTGGCAGCGTTGTAGAGTTTGTGAGTGAGAGTGATGTAGTGTGTGAAGATGTGCAGACGCCTTCTGTAAGTAGTGTTGAGGATTCCGAGGAACGGGAAGAAGTTTCAGGTGGACCAGGTGAGCAACTAGAGGAGGATGAGAATGTGCACAGTTCAGGTGGTGGTAGTGGAAGTGATGGCAATGATGTTGATGATAAATGTGTCGGGGAAAACGAGATCAGAGAAGAGGTTGGAGAAGAAGTTTGTGAAGCGGCTGGCGATGAGTGTCATGCAGAAATTGGTGAGGAGCTGAGGGAAGATGCGGTTGAAGACGGATCAGAGGAGCAACGGGAAGACACTGAGGAGGCGCAGTGTCAGGAGGTTGCTTTGGATTATGTGGACGAAGAAGGGGAAGTTGTAGAAAAGGAAGAAATTGTAGCAGAGGAGTTAGACGATGAGCATAATCCAAGGCGGAGTGAAAGTAGTGAGGTAAGTTGCCTTGATTCTGATTCCGAAGAAACCAGTCAGTACAGCTCAACACGAGATAATTTCTTAGAGAGTGGTGTCCGAAAGGAGCGAATACCTAAAGTGCGGCATAGAAAGGTGAGAAGCAGAGGTTAACGGGTAGCGGGTAGATGTTCCCCACATTCCCAGTGGTGTTCATCTATTTCAGGGTTGCGCCCCTGCCCACGTGAGCCTTGGTTTCCTCCATTCTTCCTTATTTCCGGAGGTAGCCAGGTCCTTGCCCTCAGTCCTAGCTATTGCCCTTTAATGATCCTTGCCCCATTTCATCTTCCCAATTTTCCTACCACTCCCCTTAGTAAAAAAAAAAAAAAAAAAAAAAAAAAAATCTATCAAACGGAGTTAGAGAGAGACTTAGCTTGTGGTCCTCGAGATCGTCAGTTTCCCCTGTGTTAAAGGTTAGATGGAGTGATGGTGTGCTGTTGCTGATTGTTAATAGTTGTTGAGGTTGATGTTGTTCATTATAGGGTCCGAGCCATGCCGCATTCTCAGGTTTTCCTGGTGTTATTTTTTGTTGCGAGAGAAAGTTGTGTAGACGGTGCTGTAGAGAAGTAAAACCCCCTCGAGTTATGGTGTATTTGTTGAGTTGAGATTGGATTAATGTTCGTGTGCCCTAGGTGCGGTCCTCTCTGTCTGGCTAAGCGGGGCCGTCCGCCCTTGTGTAGGGAGTGGGCCAGCCATATGGCAAGGTTGGAGATGCCTTGTGGGTGCATGTGGCTGGTCGGTCCGAGAGAGGGACGAGAGGTAGTACGGTCGCTCACATGCCAAGGTGGGAGATGCCTTGTGTGTTCCTAGGACGAGCATGTGAGTGGGACCGGTGGGAGTAATTGGTGGTCACCGGAGAGGGTGACGTGTTGGGGCGGTCCCGTGGGGTTGGCGTGGCGGAGAGGGTCGCATGGGGATTGGTGGTGTTCCTGAGAGCAAGTGCCATCTGGCCAACTCACCCACGATGTCCACCGTAGTTTTTTTTTATGGGAGTACACTGCAGGGTACTTTCCCGAGTTTGAAGGTGAGGCAACCGGGTTGCCCTTTTGGGGTGGGGGTGTGCCACGTTTTGGAAAACGCGGCGATGTTCCGATGTCTATATTGTGATTAATTAAAGTAATTACGTATTTGTCGACGCGACAGAAGTTGTCCTTTGGTACGGTCAGTTGGACTTTGTCATGCTGTATTGCCCCTTGTCCGCCCGACTCGCGCGCGCCCTATCGATGTTACGCACGGTTTTTTCAACAGCCGGTTTATTCAGTTCGGCTATCAGCGCCTCACATTCTAGTCCCCGGCTGATAGAGTAGATTGAACAGTTTTCGTCTCCCAGCTTCTTCTATGAATAAGTAGAAAGCTACGTGACCTCCGGGTTTCCGAGGTAGCCGGGAATCTGCCCCGCTCTGGAAGGATGGACGAACAACCGCCTCCGACGATGTAATTTTAAAACCTTCGTCAGCTATGTCAGCCGGAAGGATGGACTGGACACACACTACTGAGCCCTCAACCTACAACCTTCAAACCAGGTGAAATTTAACCATTTTTAAACTAAATCTTGTGGCCGAATTACTCTGTGAGACTTTCGTGAAACGTTCCAGTGTGGACAGTTATTTCCGGACAATGGGTGGAATGTTTTAATTGCATTTTGTAAGGCTTACGCCTCCTCTATTACTATCATGTATATCTCGTTCTGAGAGTGAAAACTCGGCCGGGGTCACGCACCGCCCGGGTCGAGGGGAGTTTGGTAGATAGAGTTGAATCTCATTCTATTTCTGTTCTAAGCATGTTGGGATAATTATGTTAACGATTTTGCTCCATCTGGACACGTGTGTTATTATTCATTCATATCTGGGGGTGGTTTTAAACCGTGGGCGACTCCCGTTGGAGACGTCCACTGCAAGTCTGTCTGTGTCAGGTCTTGCTAGATCCCGTCCGATGCCTGACCCTGCCGGTAGTCAAGTTTTGGAACACTGTGAGCTGACTTAATACTTTTATGACTTAGATTCCGTATTACAAATTCTGTTCCACTGTTTAGCTAATTTGCACACTTTAAAATTACCATTGTCACAGTTTGTATTTACCATAAAAAAAAATCTTTGTAACGATAATTGTAATTGCTCGCTATAACAATTAGTTAACCATAAGAACACACAAGATTAATCAATGTCAGTTATGAATACTCATGGTGGTCAAGTTCCACTATTTTTCTATATTCTGTTTTGAAAGTAAAAAGAAACATAAAATGCAGTTAGGCAACAGGACATCCATGTTAACGTTGTGATGCTACTCTTCATTATGGTAATTGATGGGATTGAATTGATAATTAAATATCGGCATGGAATTTGTGCGCTGGCCGCGTGGCTTGCAGAGAACATTCAGTTAACACTTATCTTGTTAAAACTTGGGGGCATGTCTGCTCCACTCCTGGGATATTTTAATTGAAGTTTTGGGGAGGGGGTTTTAGTCACCTATTAATTAAACAGTAAGGGGGGCCGGACACTTGGTCAGAATAAGGGGGTTATGGGTGTTGGACAAGATTATTACATGCGCTGATAACCAGGGTGAACATGTGATGGGTTATTTAAATATAAACGTTTGTTGATGTTAATTATATGTGTGTGTTGTTTTACATAATTGTTACTTGTCATATTGATTATGCCTGTGTATATTTCTGTATATTTATGCCTTGATGTAAAAAGTGATTACTTGCAGGTCGAAACTGTGTGCCATTTTATAATTGTATTACTTTATAACTATAATTTGTTATTTATGTAACATTCCACGATTTGTTAGTCAATGATGGTTCAGCTATTAATAATCATTCAATACTTAGTGCTGTTAATAGTTATTATTCCTTGTTCAACTTTTGGCAAGGCACATATTAATGAAATTATATTTAACGATCAAAAGACTTATTTATCTTGCCTTTAGAGGCTCATATGTTGTACTACCCAAGAACAATAAATGGTTGTTGTTATCTCAAGACCAGTGTTTCATTTGCAGGTCCCATCATACTGGACCCAGCCCAATTTTAGCTTCTCTAGGCTCTTGCCTAGTTCTAAATAACTTGTAACCTCTCTTTGAAAACTAATAAGCAGGAAGATAGAAATTAAAAAAAAAAAAAAAAAAATACTGAAAGCATAGAAAGGAAAGAGAGGATACAGTTCTATAGAAGGTATTGCAAGAAAATTACTTTTACTTTATACCGGGCCATACATAGTAACCCAGGTGAAAGGAAATAATACATATGAGATCAAATCTGTTAACAATAACAAAATAAAAGGGGTGAATAACCAATCAGAAATAAAGAGATATTATGAAGAATGATGAAAGAATCCGAAGACTGAAGAGTTCAACGATTATTTTTAAAACAAGTAAATAAAAATAAATCTGTTCTAGTGGGGGAGCTTTATGTAACGTTACATAACCCCTGCCCAAATATGATAACATAATCACCATAGTTAAAACCAGTAATCACCCATTTTTAAAAGTCAGAAATGGGGATTATGTACCAAGCTATGAAAAACTTTGTACTCCAAAAACACTGTAAACAATATAATAAAAGTGCAGTGTACAAAGTGGAACATAGTGTACTCGGTGAAAGTGTAAACCTTTAAAAAGTGCATCTCACAGATTTGTGTAGGAGATAAAAAACAATCAATATTGTAGCAGTGGACTATATTGCTGCTGACAAGTTTTGTATTTTTTGTAATTTTGTATTGTGTAGGCCACAAAGGTCTTGTACCTAGGAATAATATTTGTGTTTAATATAATGATTTTGTTTAGATATAATATAACCCAGGGTTATATATAAAATGATAATAATATATCAAATAATTCTATGTTAGCAAGATGGCATGTAAAAAATAGTATAGATTAAGGATACATTAAGTGAATGATAAATCATAAATAAATCAAAATAAAAGGGAATAAAATATAAAATACCAGTGTACATGTTTAAGGAAAAATATAAACAAAAACCTTAAATAAATTAAATTTGATTATAAATAAAATCTAAAAAGGATTATTTTTCTAAAAAAGAAGAAATGATATTATAATAATTATTAATAGGCTATATACTAAAAGGTATATAGATTAACCAATAAAAAACCATAAAAATTCTTGGTTACTAAGAGTAACTAACTAACAAGAATTGAAATTAATTATTAAAAGATATTGGAAGTGAGCAGTTTAAAAAAGTGTAATGTCTAAAAAAATTTAAGAAAATAATAAATACCATTCGAAATAATCAGTGTAAAATTAATAAAATTAATGAGTGATGTCCACTACATCTTAGACCTCCATCTAATAGAATAATTCACGCCCGCAATTTGATGAAATCTTGAACAATCAACCACCGATTTCCAAGCCTAGCCTACCGAAATTCGACTTTGTTGGTGAGATCGTTACAAATTAAAATTTAACTAAATTACACCTCAACTATAAACTTATAACACGAGAAACAGCACAATCTCTTTAAATACTTCTGGAAAAGAGGTGAACAGAAACTTTATTATTTTTGTTAATCCAAAAAAAAAAAAACAGCAAAACGTAGTTTTGTTAATAACATTACTGCCGCCATGATGCTTAGTGGTTGTTGACATCAGTGAAGAAGAGCTAACTGCGCTCTAGCGGTCAACAAATCAACTGCTTAATATAAATAGTACAAAATTTAAAAATTTATTTATGTAAAGCTTGGTATTAACCCATATTCATTTCTGACTTTCTCAAAGTACAAAGAACTCTAAAATAACTCTGGGAAATTAATTCATTATTTCATTCTTGGTATTAATATTGAAAATAAAAATATTTGTTATATGCTATATGTTTGAAATTTAAGATCGAACTAATTCTGTGTTTTCAGTAAGAATCGATTATCCCTTTATGTTTTGGGAGACTATAAAAAAATGCTAAATAAATTAAAGGAATGCCTTGTTGTTTGAATAAAAATGTGTATTATTTTCAGTAGATGGTAGTTCTTTACAGATTGTCAGAAGACTGAGAAGAGAAAGGACATCCAGAATTTACTACGTACCATTTGGAGTTCATTTAACATCAAATGTGTTTGTAAACATAGCAGTCAGCTGGTACCACGAGCGGAAAAATTTGAAATTATTAATCGTATACTAAGAGAGTAATTCTCTTTGCACTCTCTCTCCTGACTACTGTCAGACAACGGTATTGATTTCACATAAATAAAATCTAAGAAAATATTTGCATAATCACACATATACTCGATTTTGAAAGCATCGAACATAAAATATAACAAATTCTGTGACTCTTAATAAAGCGAGATTTTTGAAGAGTACAAATAGACGTAAAAATACTATATACTAAGAGAGGATACACGAGAGACGTTACAAGATGACGTACAAACGTGAGGCTTAATTAGGAAAGCTTAACGAGGATTATAAAAATACGTAAATTGACTCGGAGATACCAGCGAGACGATACAAGATGGCGCTCAACTTAAAAGTGCTTTAATTAGGAAAGAAATTATGAGATATACGAAAGATAATATAACAAGAAACCTAATTTTTGTCGGCAATAATGAGAAGAAGACAAGAAATGCATAATACCAGAGGCAGATCGAAGAAGAGGGCAGAAGACATGGAGAAGGAAGAAATAGAAGTAGTCACGGACAGTGAAATGGAACAACCAACGGGTGATAAAGAAGAAACCGAAGTAGTCACGGACACGGAAAAAGAAAGAGTTGAAGAGGATGCCCAAGGGGACCAACCAGATAAAGCGGTAGCCAGAGAAGAACCAAATTGGCAGGAAATGATGAAATTTATGGTAGAACAATTTAGTAAACAGGAGAAAAAATTTGATAAAATAAATGAAAATTTTAAGGAAAATAAGGGAAATTCAAGGAAACAAAATGAAACCTTGAGCGAAAAATTTGACAAAATAGATGAAAACTTTAGGAAACAGGAGGAGAACTCAAGGAAGCAAAATAAAACCTTGAGGGACAGTTTAAAACAAATTGAGAAAATAAACAAAGAAAGTTTAAAGCGGATTGAGGGTAAGATGGATAAGTTCATTAAGGAGTTAAGGGAAACTTTTGGGGGGAAGATTGAAAAGGTTAACATACTTAGACAAAGAGTAGATGTATACAAGGAGGAGACAAATAAGCAAATGGACAGTGGTTTCAAGAATTTGGATGAAACACTAGACAGCACTTCAGAAGATATTAAAGTAAGTCCGAACACAGAAGAGAGCAGGAAGGAAATAGAAATTAGAGAAGACCAAAATGTAATATTATCTGAAAATAAAAATAACGACAACAAAGAGGATAAACAATACCTGGAAAGGAAGACTAAGAAAATAAGAAAAACATGGAGAAAGAAAATAATAAATACAAGAGAAGAATTGGAGATGATTACAGGTGGATTAATTAATGTGTTTTACCTTCCAATTAATGAACAAAGGGAGTTAATTAAGTTTAGGTCTCAATTAAATGTGTCGACGATGGAAGTGCATCAGAAGATATCAGTCATATCTTCAAGACGGAATATATCATTAAAAAATTTGGTAAATAATCCAGAGGAAAAAGGGAATGGAATGATATTAAAAATGAGTGAATATGTTATGTCAGAGGAGGTACAATACCTGTTAGTTAAAAAGGAACGAACAATGACGGAAGACCACTACTTAAATGAAGTTTTCATAGCAGCAAAGTGGGAGAGCCGGATGGTAAGGAGATTATCAAGGAGAGAATTAATTCTGAACACCCCAGTAATCCGAGGAAAGGGAGTACCTGAGTTAATGGACCATGGTTAAACTAAATAATAACCAACCAGAAAAAGGGGACTGATTTCCTGATACCGACCAAGCAACCCATTGGAAAGAAGACCCCCAAAATTCAAAAACTACGTAAGGACAACTTACTAAATATTTCGAGACAATACGATTTAAGATAAAAACCTCAAAATTCAAAAAGTATGTAAGTACAACTTACTTAAGATATTTCGCAAAAATTTGATTTAATAAACAGCAAAACACCAAGAGTATGTAAGAACAGATTATTAAATAATATTTTTAAATAAATGATTTAAAATGAAATAATAGAAAAATAATATTTTGATGGTAACAAAAAGAAGAATAAATAAATAAATAAAAACAATTAATGGTAATGTGTTTAGATAAGAAGGTAAAATAAGAAGAATAACGAATAATTTAATGATTACAATAAAGCTAAAAATGATAATAATTAATACAACTACGATTTAAAATTTCTTGGAGTTGAAAATGATATAGAAAGAAATGATACAAAGAACATCGGTCACAAGAAGGAAACCAAAAGGATTTTAAAATAATGCCTATCAATAATGTTATCTGCAATTAATTACTGAAAAATAAGAAGGAATCAAGAAGAAAAAGAAATATATAATTTAATGCAAACAGCAACAGCGTGAAGAATCCCAAAAGTGTTTAGTATTAGTCACTAATCGACTACTTGTAAGTTTTTATTATAATGAATTGACTGTAGACATGTCCCAGCAATCATTTTCCTGAGCAGACGGTACGTCCCTCTGGTCTCAGAAGGTGTAAGGATGGACAGCGGAGTAATGGACCCAAAAGTGGCCACCCGAACTGAACCACCGCACAGGTTAGAGAAATTGAATATTTAAGGGATAATAAAATAGCTGAAAAGATTGGTATCAGATTCCAGAAGTATGAAGGAAGAAAACAGAAAGAAGATAGCAGACAGAAGCTCAATTGAGAAAGCAAATTTGTAAAAGTAAATAAAAAAAATGAGTGTTAAAACACTTATGATTAGTGTGACCAGCCCTTATCAAGTAATGTTTGAAAGACCACCACCCAGAGAAATCACATCATTAATAAATTTTCCTCCAGGAGAGAGAGTAGAATTCAACAAGGTCGAAATGCACAACAGGTTGTTGCATAAAGCTGAACTTCAACATAAAAAGGAAACGGAGAAGAAGAAAAGAATAAATCTATACAAAGTAGGAGATAAGGTGTTAATAAAAAATAGACAATTACCCAGTTCTATAGAAGGTATTGCAAGAAAATTACTTTTACTTTATACCGGGCCATACATAGTAACCCAGGTGAAAGGAAATAATACATATGAGATCAAATCTGTTAACAATAACAAAATAAAAGGGGTGAATAACCAATCAGAAATAAAGAGATATTATGAAGAATGATGAAAGAATCCGAAGACTGAAGAGTTCAACGATTATTTTTAAAACAAGTAAATAAAAATAAATCTGTTCTAGTGGGGGAGCTTTATGTAACGTTACATAACCCCTGCCCAAATATGATAACATAATCACCATAGTTAAAACCAGTAATCACCCATTTTTAAAAGTCAGAAATGGGGATTATGTACCAAGCTATGAAAAACTTTGTACTCCAAAAACACTGTAAACAATATAATAAAAGTGCAGTGTACAAAGTGGAACATAGTGTACTCGGTGAAAGTGTAAACCTTTAAAAAGAGCATCTCACAGATTTGTGCTGGAGATAAAAAACAATCAATATTGTAGCAGTGGACTATATTGCTGCTCACAAGTTTTGTATTTTTTGTAATTTTGTATTGTGTAGGCCACAAAGGTCTTGTACCTAGGAATAATATTTGTGTTTAATATAATGATTTTGTTTAGATATAAGATAACCCATGGTTATATATAAAATGATAATAATATATCAAATAATACTATGTTAGCAAGATGGCATGTAAAAAATAGTTTAGAGTAAGGATACATTAAGTGAATGATAAATCATAAATAAATCAAAATAAAAGGGAATAAAATATAAAATACCAGTGTACAAGTTTAAGGAAAAATATAAACAAAAACCTTAAATAAATTAAATTTGATTATAAATAAAATCTAAAAAGGATTATTTTTCTAAAAAAGAAGAAATGATATTATAATAATTATTAATAGCCTGCATACTAAAAGGTATATAGATTAACCAATAAAAAACCATAAAAATTCTTGGTTACTAAGAGTAACTAACTAACAAGAATTGAAATTAATTGTTAAAAGATATTGGAAGTGAGCAGTTTAAAAAAAGTGTAATGTCTAAAAAAATTTAAGAAATTAATAAATACCATTCGAAATAATCAGTGTAAAATTAATAAAATTAACGAGTGATGTCCACTACATCTTAGACCTCCATCTAATAGAATAATTCACGCCCGCAATTTGATGAAAACTTGAACAATCAACCACCGGTTTCCAAGCCTAGCCTAACGAAATTCGACTTTGTTGGTGAGATCGTTACGAATTAAAATTTAACTAAATTACACCTCAACTATAAACTTATAACACGAGAAACAGCACAATCTCTTTAAATACTTCTGGAAAAGAGGTGAACAGAAACTATATTATTTTTGTTAATCCAAAAAAAAAACAGCAAAACTTAGTTTTGTTAATAACATTACTGCCGCCATGATGCTTAGTGGTTGTTGTCATCAGTGAAGAAGAGCTAACTGCACTCTAGCGGTCAACAAATCAACTGCTTAATATAAATAGTACAAAATTTAAAAATTTATTTATGTAAAGCTTGGTATTAACCCATATTCATTTCTGACTTTCTCAAAGTACAAAGAACTCTAAAATAACTCTGGGAAATTAATTCATTATTTCTTTCTTGGTATTAATATTGAAAATAAAAATAGTTGTTATATGCTATATGTTTGAAATTTAAGATCGAACTAATTCTGTGTTTTCAGTAAGAATCGATTATCCCTTTATGTTTTGGGAGACTATAAAAAAATGCTAAATAAATTAAAGGAATGCCTTGTTGTTTGAATAAAAATGTGTATTATTTTCAGTAGATGGTAGTTCTTTACAGATTGTCAGAAGACTGAGAAGAGAAAGGACATCCAGAATTTACTACGTACCATTTGGAGTTCATTTAACCTCAAATGTGTTTGTAAATGTAGCAGTCAGCTGGTACCACGAGCGGAAAAATTTGAAATAATTAATCGTATACTAAGAGAGTAATTCTCTTTGCACTCTCTCTCCTGACTACTGTCAGACAACGATATTGATTTCACATAAATAAAATCTAAGAAAGTATTTGCATAATCACACATATACTCGATTTTGAAATAGCATGCTATTCACGCCTCATCGTATCACCCTATGTCACATAAAATGGCTTTTTTTAACTGTATGATTCATAGATTGCTGGCATTGCCCTTATCTACAGATGATTATAACAGTGAACTAAATATTATCAAGCACATAGGATTGGCCAATGGATACAAAAGTCATATAGTAGATAGATTAATTAATAAAAAACAAAATAAACCAATAAATACTGATGTATCCAAAGAAAACAAATACGTTGCTATAGAGTATGGTGAAAATCTATACCATACTTTAAAAAACCTATTAAAAAAGCATAATATTACATTGGCCTCAAAGGCAAGTAATAAACTTGAGAAAAAACTTACTTTTACTAACAAAAATATACCCTCCGATATATTTGATGGTACTGGTGTATATAGACTTAATTGTTCTGATTGCACACAGTTCTATATAGGACAAACAGGTCGTTCTTTCAAATTACGATATAAAGAACATATCCCAAGCTCCAAGTCAAATGTAACAAGATCTATGTTTGCAGAACATTTGAGCTCATATAACCATAATATAAAAAGTATCAATGATAATTTAGATATCCTACATAAATGTAAAAGTCACTAAAGCTGGACACCCTTGAAAGATTCGAGATATACAAGGCCATAAAGAAGGATCACAATCGTGTCCTAAATGAAAAAGCGATACATAACAATAATGTTTTATTTAATAGAATCGATCTTATGGAACGAGAGATTGGCTATATCAGATCGATAAGATTGAACCGAGGTCAAACCGGCATTGATTAGTCTTACCATGGGGTGCGTTCCTGTACAGGTTCGTTTGCGGCCGCGTTGTTTTTATATTCTTTTGTTAATGTTATTTTATTGTGATAGTGTTTATTTATTGTTTTATATAATGTTATGTGTTGTTTTTAAATTTTTTTAAATATCTGACGAGATGCAATGCATCAAAATGTTTTAACTTAATTCATATTCTGATCTGATGATGACACCAAATGGTGTCGAAACTCGAGTCATCATAAAAGGATTTTAAGAAACGTCGACAGAAGGTAAATAACCTATTTTATAGTCTTAATCGTTTCTGGAACAAGAAAAATGTTTAAAAAAAAAAATAATTAATACAACTACGATTGAGAATTTCTTGGAGTTGAAAATGATATAGAAAGAAATGATACAAAGAACATCGGTCACAAGAAGGAAACCAAAAGGATTTTAAAACAATGCCTATCAATAATGTTATCTGCAATTAATTACTGAAAAATAAGAAGGAATCAAGAAGAAAAAGAAATATATAATTTAATGCAAACAGCAACAGCGTGAAGAATCCCAAAAGTGTTTAGTATTAGTCACTAATCGACTACTTGTAAGTTTTTATTATAATGAATTGACTGTAGACATGTCCCAGCAATCATTTTCCTGAGCAGACGGTACGTCCCTCTGGTCTCAGAAGGTGTAAGGATGGACAGCGGAGTAATGGACCCAAAAGTGGCCACCCGAACTGAACCACCGCACAGGTTAGAGAAATTGAATATTTAAGGGATAATAAAATAGCTGAAAAGATTGGTATCAGATTCCAGAAGTATGAAGGAAGAAAACAGAAAGAAGATAGCAGACAGAAGCTCAATTGAGAAAGCAAATTTGTAAAAGTAAATAGAAACACGAGTGTTAAAACACTTATGATTAGTGTGACCAGCCCTTATCAAGTAATGTTTGAAAGACCACCACCCAGAGAAATCACATCATTAATAAATTTTCCTCCAGGAGAGAGAGTAGAATTCAACAAGATCGAAATGCACAACAGGTTGTTGCATAAAGCTGAACTTCAACATAAAAAGGAAACGGAGAAGAAGAAAAGAATAAATCTATACAAAGTAGGAGATAAGGTGTTAATAAAAAATAGACAATTACCCAGTTCTATAGAAGGTATTGCAAGAAAATTACTTTTACTTTATACCGGGCCATACGTAGTAACCCAGGTGAAAGGAAATAATACATATGAGATCAAATCTGTTAACAATAACAAAATAAAAGGGGTGAATAACCAATCAGAAATAAAGAGATATTATGAAGAATGATGAAAGAATCCGAAGACTGAAGAGTTCAACGATTATTTTTAAAACAAGTAAATAAAAATAAATCTGTTCTAGTGGGGGAGCTTTATGTAACGTTACATAACCCCTGCCCAAATATGATAACATAATCACCATAGTTAAAACCAGTAATCACCCATTTTTAAAAGTCAGAAATGGGGATTATGTACCAAGCTATGAAAAACTTTGTACTCAAAAAACACTGTAAACAATATAATAAAAGTGCAGTGTACAAAGTGGAACATAGTGTACTCGGTGAAAGTGTAAACCTTTAAAAAGAGCTTCTCACAGATTTGTGCTGGAGATAAAAAACAATCAGTATTGTAGCAGTGGACTATATTGCTGCTCACAAGTTTTGTATTTTTTGTAATTTTGTATTGTGTAGGCCACAAAGGTCTTGTACCTAGGAATAATATTTGTGTTTAATATAATGATTTTGTTTAGATATAAGATAACCAAGGGTTATATATAAAATGATAATAATATATCAAATAATACTATGTTAGCAAAATGGCATGTAAAAAATAGTTTAGAGTAAGGATACATTAAGTGAATGATAAATCATAAATAAATCAAAATAAAAGGGAATAAAATATAAAATACCAGTGTACATGTTTAAGGAAAAATATAAACAAAAACCTTAAATAAATTAAATTTGATTATAAATAAAATCTAAAAACGATTATTTTTCTAAAACAGAAGAAATGATATTATAATAATTATTAATAGCCTATATACTAAAAGGTATATAGATTAACCAATAAAAAACCATAAAAATTCTTGGTTACTAAGAGTAACTAACTAACAAGAATTGAAATTAATTGTTAAAAGATATTGGAAGTGAGCAGTTTAAAAAAGTGTAATGTCTAAAAAAATTTAAGAAATTAATAAATACCATTCGAAATAATCAGTGTAAAATTAATAAAATTAATGAGTGATGTCCACTACATCTTAGACCTCCATCTAATAGAATAATTCACGCCCGCAATTTGATGAAATCTTGAACAATCAACCACCGATTTCCAAGCCTAGCCTAACGAAATTCGACTTTGTTGGTGAGATCGTTACAAATTAAAATTTAACTGAATTACACCTCAACTATAAACTTATAACACGAGAAACAGCACAATCTCTTTAAATACTTCTGGAAAAGAGGTGAACAGAAACTTTATTATTTTTGTTAATCCAAAAAAAAAAAACATCAAAACGTAGTTTTGTTAATAACATTACTGCCGCCATGATGCTTAGTGGTTGTTGACATCAGTGAAGAAGAGCTAACTGCGCTCTAGTGGTCAACAAATCAACTGGTTAATATAAATTGTACAAAATTTAAAAATTTATTTATGTAAAGCTTGGTATTAACCCATATTCATTTCTGACTTTCTCAAAGTACAAAGAACTCTAAAATAACTCTGGGAAATTAATTCATTATTTCTTTCTTGGTATTAATATTGAAAATAAAAATATTTGTTATATGCTATATGTTTGAAATTTAAGATCGAACTAATTCTGTGTTTTCAGTAAGAATCGATTATCCCTTTATGTTTTGGGAGACTATAAAAAAATGCTAAATAAATTAAAGGAATGCCTTGTTGTTTGAATAAAAATGTGTATTATTTTCAGTAGATGGTAGTTCTTTACAGATTGTCAGAAGACTGAGAAGAGAAAGGACATCCAGAATTTACTACGTACCATTTGGAGTTCATTTAACCTCAAATGTGTTTGTAAACGTAGCAGTCAGCTGGTACCACGAGCGGAAAAATTTGAAATAATTAATCGTATACTAAGAGAGTAATTCTCTTTGCACTCTCTCTCCTGACTACTGTCAGACAACGGTATTGATTTCACATAAATAAAATCTAAGAAAATATTTGCATAATCACACATATACTCGATTTTGAAAGCATCGAACATAAAATATAACAAATTCTGTGACTCTTAATAAAGCGAGATTTTTGAAGAGTACAAATAGACGTAAAAATACTATATACTAAGAGAGGATACATGAGAGACGTTACAAGATGATGTACAAACGTGAGGCTTAATTAGGAAAGCTTAACGAGGATTATAAAAATACGTAAATTGACTCGGAGATACCCGCGAGACGTTACAAGATGGCGCTCAACTTAAAAGTGCTTTAATTAGGAAAGAAATTATGAGATATACGAAAGATAATATAACAAGAAACCTAATTTTTGTCGGCAATAATGAGAAGAAGACAAGAAATGCATAATACCAGAGGCAGATCGAAGAAGAGGGCAGAAGACACGGAGAAGGAAGAAATAGAAGTAGTCACGGACAGTGAAATGGAACAACCAACGGGTGATAAAGAAGAAACCGAAGTAGTCACGGACACGGAAAAAGAAAGAGTTGAAGAGGATGCCCAAGGGGACCAACCAGATAAAGCGGTAGCCAGAGAAGAACCAAATTGGCAGGAAATGATGAAATTTATGGCAGAACAATTTAGTAAACAGGAGAAAAAATTTGATAAAATAAATGAAAATTTCAAGGAAAATAAGGGAAATTCAAGGAAACAAAATGAAACCTTGAGCGAAAAATTTGACAAAATAGATGAAAACTTTAGGAAACAGGAGGAGAACTCAAGGAAGCAAAATGAAACCTTGAGGGACAGTTTAAAACAAATTGAGAAAATAAACAAAGAAAGTTTAAAGCGGATTGAGGGTAAGATGGATAAGTTCATTAAGCAGTTAAGGGAAACTTTTGGGGGGAAGATTGAAAAGGTTAACATACTTAGACAAAGAGTAGATGGATACAAGGAGGAGACAAATAAGCAAATGGATAGTGGTTTCAAGAATTTGGATGAAACACTAGACAGCACTTCAGAAGATATTAAAGTAAGTCCGAACACAGAAGAGAGCAGGAAGGAAATAGAAATTAGAGAAGACCAAAATGTAATATTATCTGAAAATAAAAATAACGACAACAAAGAGGATAAACAATACCTGGAAAGGAAGACTAAGAAAATAAGAAAAACATGGAGAAAGAAAATAATAAATACAAGAGAAGAATTGGAGATGATTACAGGTGGATTAATTAATGTGTTTTACCTTCCAATTAATGAACAAAGGGAGTTAATTAAGTTTAGGTCTCAATTAAATGTGTCGACGATGGAAGTGCATCAGAAGATATCAGTCATATCTTCAAGACGGAATATATCATTAAAAAATTTGGTAAATAATCCAGAGGAAAAAGGGAATGGAATGATATTAAAAATGAGTGAATATGTTATGTCAGAGGAGGTACAATACCTGTTAGTTAAAAAGGAACGAACAATGACGGAAGACCACTACTTAAATGAAGGTTTCATAGCAGCAAAGTGGGAGAGCCGGATGGTAAGGAGATTATCAAGGAGAGAATTAATTCCGAACACCCCAGTAATCCGAGGAAAGGGAGTACCTGAGTTAATGGACCATGGTTAAACTAAATAATAACCAACCAGAAAAAGGGGACTGATTTTCTGATACCGACCAAGCAACCCATTGGAAAGAAGAACCCCAAAATTCAAAAACTACGTAAGGACAACTTACTAAATATTTCGAGACAATACGATTTAAGATAAAAACCTCAAAATTCAAAAAGTATGTAAGTACAACTTACTTAAGATATTTTGCAAAAATTTGATTTAATAAACAGCAAAACACCAAGAGTATGTAAGAACAGATTATTAAATAATATTTTTAAATAAATGATTTAAAATGAAATAATAGAAAAATAATATTTTGATGGTAACAAAAAGAAGAATAAATAAATAAATAAAAACAATTAATGGTAATGTGTTTAGATAAGAAGGTAAAATAAGAAGAATAACGAATAATTTAATGATTACAATAAAGCTAAAAATGATAATAATTAATACAACTACGATTTAAAATTTCTTGGAGTTGAAAATGATATAGAAAGAAATGATACAAAGAACATCGGTCACAAGAAGGAAACCAAAAGGATTTTAAAATAATGCCTATCAATAATGTTATCTGCAATTAATTACTGAAAAATAAGAAGGAATCAAGAAGAAAAAGAAATATATAATTTAATGCAAACAGCAACAGCGTGAAGAATCCCAAAAGTGTTTAGTATTAGTCACTAATCGACTACTTGTAAGTTTTTATTATAATGAATTGACTGTAGACATGTCCCAGCAATCATTTTCCTGAGCAGACGGTACGTCCCTCTGGTCTCAGAAGGTGTAAGGATGGACAGCGGAGTAATGGACCCAAAAGTGGCCACCCGAACTGAACCACCGCACAGGTTAGAGAAATTGAATATTTAAGGGATAATAAAATAGCTGAAAAGATTGGTATCAGATTCCAGAAGTATGAAGGAAGAAAACAGAAAGAAGATAGCAGACAGAAGCTCAATTGAGAAAGCAAATTTGTAAAAGTAAATAGAAACATGAGTGTTAAAACACTTATGATTAGTGTGACCAGCCCTTATCAAGTAATGTTTGAAAGACCACCACCCAGAGAAATCACATCATTAATAAATTTTCCTCCAGGAGAGAGAGTAGAATTCAACAAGATCGAAATGCACAACAGGTTGTTGCATAAAGCTGAACTTCAACATAAAAAGGAAACGGAGAAGAAGAAAAGAATAAATCTATACAAAGTAGGAGATAAGGTGTTAATAAAAAATAGACAATTACCCAGTTCTATAGAAGGTATTGCAAGAAAATTACTTTTACTTTATACCGGGCCATACGTATTAACCCAGGTGAAAGGAAATAATACATATGAGATCAAATCTGTTAACAATAACAAAATAAAAGGGGTGAATAACCAATCAGAAATAAAGAGATATTATGAAGAATGATGAAAGAATCCGAAGACTGAAGAGTTCAACGATTATTTTTAAAACAAGTAAATAAAAATAAAAAAAAAATAAAATAAAATAAAAAAAAATTACACAAAAAAACTTACAAAATAAAAGGGGGGTTTCAAATGGTAGATCAGAGCGTGGTTATGATTCTATGGATAGAGTAGATATTATTTCTGCCTTTTTTTTTTTTTGAAATTTGGAAGTTTTAGAATCTGGGGACTTGCATTTATTTTCTTAAATGAAACTTGGTGTGGCTACAGGCATGTCAGCTGTTGTTGGGACTTGCAAATTATTTCAAATTTTTTTTTAAGCTGAGTCCAAGTGTTGAAAGAAAAGTTAATGGTAATGTAACGATTTAATAAAATGAATAATCAGAATAATAACATATTTTATAAAAATGAATAAGGGGTTGAGTAAGTTTAAGATAATTTAATATGTGTTAGTGTTTAAGTAATTATTTTGTGATGTTGAGTGTAAGGTAGGTTTTGGAAAGTGGTTTTAAGCATGTGATTGATGGTTTTCAAAATGAATGTGAGCTGATGGATTTACTTGCGCATACTCTGGAGCTTAGACAGATTTTGAACGTGATGAGGGCCGTCAGTACTTGTTGATTTTGATTGCGATTTGTTTCATGGAATAGACAACGTGTTTTATAGCACCCCCGTTATATAGTATTTGTTTATTGAGGGCGTTGCATTGCGGTATCGTGGATTCTGAATGCGGTTATGGTCCGACCAGATGTCGTGGACTTGATAGTTATATATTTTCGAGTATATTGAATTTTATGTATACTTTGTGGATTGTGTATAGTGCGTCAGTTTTGTTGTTTTGTGTCATGTTCTCTTCTGGGCATTTTGAATGGCTGTTTCTCTGCCTTTATGACACCCATCTCGTCGCATTGCTAGAGCACTCTGGAGCGGCTCAAAGGAAGAAGAGTACTTGAGTTTTTTATGGATTCTTTGTCATTATGTTTTGTAGGTTAAGTTTGTGTTAGGTGTTTCATTGGGATTTACGTTTTATTGTTGTGTTTGAGTATTGTGCAACTCTGTGACGGTATGTTACCAGGAATTGCCCCACCCCATTTCAGGGATTCTGCAGAAACTTTCGGTGTTGGATGGAGTAGATGAGGACAGGTTGTTGGTCTTCTTGGACCTGGTCCTGCAGTTGGCAGATTTCCCGGGTGTGTCCGATGAGGAGGTCTTGTCCCTTATATACCCGTATTGCCGGGGTTCATTGGCTGGTCTGGTCACCAACACTCTGCGTCGGGGCTGCGGTGTTGACACCTTCCATGGGGAAGTGTTGGATTTCTTCATACCCCATCGACGACGATTCCAGCTTAAGTTAGATTTATTCTATCGCCTACAGGCCAACGGAGAGGTATTGGGAGACTTCGTGCATGATGTAAGGAAAGCTGCCCGTATATTAAGGTTGGGGTTGCCCGAGACGGAAGTAATACAAGTAATACGAGAAGGTCTGAATCCCCGAGAGAGAGCCCGGCTAGTTTTCGCAGATCCCCCACGTTGTTTTGCGGACCTGGACCGGTGGTGTGCGCATGCTAGGAGAGTCCAGGAGAATGATGAGTCCCGGGAAAGAGCTGCTAAAGATGTCCAATACTCCAGTGGTTCCATAGGAAGAGCTAAAAAGGACAAACATGGCGGTTGGAGGAGAACACAAGGGACTATAAGAAAAACTGAATATTCCGGAAGTAATGGAGGCTACAGAGGGGTGGCAAATGAGAAGACAGTAACAACAGTTACAGTAGAGAAAACCAATAAGTATGAAATTAACAGGGGAAGAAGAAATTATGTTAGTAAACAAACATCGGCAAGTAGGGAGCCTGTAGTTAGGCGTTATTCTTATTTGGAGAAAAGTGAGAGTTTAAAGGTTCCAGAGGAATTACCAGTGTGTAATAGAGTAGTGAATGAAGAAGGTGAAGCAGAAGAAGAAAAGCGGAATAACTTCTGTGGATCAATACAAGAGCATAAGAACACGTCAGTTAATACGGAATTACAGGACTCAGAGAGGACGTCATGGTTGAATCCGGATGCCGCAGAATTTGTTCCGGTATTGTTCGTGAGAGATCCAGATCCTGTAATATCATCATCGTCTACGCAGGGATATGAGAAGTCACTTGATGGTGTAGCTTTACCATCGCCAGTAGAAATTAATTTAGTCATTGCACATGAACCTGGACAGCTGGATTCCAGGGTGGAAAATGTTGAGGACGTTGTAGTTGCTGAGACTGGTGAAGGAGTGGAATCGACAGAAGAGGCAGAAGAGCGGTCTGCGGATGCTGCACAGGGAAGTATAGTTATTGGTGTTAGGGAGACTGAAGAGTCTGAGTTTGCAGATGGACACGGGGATGTCCAGGCTGCAAGTGTTTCTGAGGTTGCGGATGGACAAGGGGATGTTCATGCCGCAAGTGTGGTAGAAGTAGACGAGGTAGAAGTTGAGGAGAAATTTGGTGGCAGCGTTGTGGAGTGTGTGAGTGAGAATGATGTAGTGTGTGAAGATGTGCAGACGCCTTCTGTAAGTAGTGTTGAAGACTCCGAAGAGCGGAAAGAAGTTTCAGGTGGACCAGGTGAGCAACTAGAGGAGGACGAGGATGTGCAGTGTTTGGATGGTAGTAGTGGACGTGATGGCGATGATGAAAATGTTGGGGAAAATGAGATCGGAGAAGAGGTTAGTGAAGATGCGGTTGAAGATGGATCAGAGGAGCAACTGGAATATGGTGAGGAGGTGCAGTGTCATGATGTTGATTTGGATTATGGGGACGAAGAAAGGGAAATTGTAGAAGAAATTGTAGCAGAGGAGTTAGACGACAAGGATAATCCAAAGCGAAGTGAAAGTAGCGAGGTAAGTTGCCTTGATTCTGATTCAGAAGAAACGAAGCAGTGCAGCTCAACACGAAATAATCTCTCAGAGAGTTGTGTCCGAAAGGAACGAGTACCGAAAGTCCGTCACAGAAAGGTAGAAGAAGCGGTTAACGGGTAGCGGGTAGATGTTCCCCACAGTCCCAGTGGTGTTCGTCTACTTCAGGGTTGCGCCCCTGCCCACGCGATCCTTGGTTTTCTCCAGTCATTCTCCTTTTCGGAGGGAACCATGTCCTTACCCTTACTCCTAGCTATTGACTCTTTAATGATCCTTGCCCCGTTTCATCTTCCCGATTTTCCTACCCCTCCCCTAAAAAAAAAAAAGAGTATTAATAAGGAGTTAGAGAACCTTGCCGAGAGTGCACCTTAGATTATCGTGGTCTTGTAGATCGTCAGTTTCCCCTGTTTTGAAAGTTCAGATGGAGAAGTTATGTGCTGTTGTTTCATTATTAATAGTGGTTGATTTCGATTTTTGAGTATTGTAGAGTCGGTCCATGCCGCATTCCCCGGTTGATTTCCCTGGTGATCTTTTGTTGAGAATTGTGTAGACTGTGGAGAAGTAACCCCCCCCGCTAGTTACGCTGTATTTGAAAGGGTAAGAGAAGGGATTGATGTTCGCGTGCCCTCTGCGTGGTTTTCTCTGCCTTGTGAATCGGGTCCACCCACCCTAGTGTGGGGAGGTGGGCCAGTCATGTGTCAAGGATTGAGGATGCCTTGTTTGCTTCACATGGCTGGTTGGTCCACGAGGTGGACGGTTCTCGAAGGGTACTCGCATATCAAGGTTTGTAGCACCTTGTTAGCCTTCGGGCGTGAATATGTGAGTGCCAGGAGAGTTAGGTGTTGGTCACTGGAGAGGGTGACGTGTTGGGGCGGTCCCGAGAGTTTGGCATGGAGGAGAGGACTCGCGTGGGGGATGGTCGCAGTGTGGTAGAGATTTTCAGTCCTGGGAAGGGGGGGAATAAGGTCTATGGTCCTGGGTGTAAGGTTTTGTTCCGTGATAGAAGTCTGTGGTCCTGGGTCTCAGTTGTTGGGTTTTGGAGGCCTTGGTGGTCAGTTCTCAGTGCCGGATTCGGTGATTCTTCTCTTTCTCCTGTTCTGTTCTGTTCCTTATATCTGCATGCGGACCAGGGCCCGGCGAGCATGCAGGACGCACACTTACATCTTCTCTTTCAGACACACATTGACAGACTTACACCCCTTCCTTCTGCCTCTTTCGTTTTCCTGAGTAACTGAACTCACCAAGTGCGATTTAGAATCTGGGATTTTCCAGGATTCCCGCAGCCGTCGTGCTTGAGTACTGCTTTGATTTGGGTCAACCATGTTGCCCTTTTGGGGTGAGGGTGTGCCGTACTGGGTTCGACATGTAGGCGATGTGTTTTTAAAATGAGCGGCTTTGACGTCACGCGCGGCCACGGCATCTCGTCGCCGTTCGGCTATGCCCACTGTTGTTGTGTAGCTATGATATTCAGTTGGCGCGTCCAGCTGTTTTTGTGCATTCCTGCATCCGAGAGGTTTCGTGGTTAGACAGACACTTTGAATCTGTCTCATTTCTGTTTGAACCCTCAACCAGATCATCTGCTCTCGGCTGACGGCACTCATCAGTTCAGGACTTCGTCGACTTTCTCTATGAGTGGCTGAATAAAGTTCTGCTCCAGGTATGTACAAGTTGACGGGTTCTAAAAATATTTTAACCCCAAATATATTTTTGTGTTTCAGCTTCTATTATAAACTATACTTGTGTGTGTGCGTGTATATCAGTTTTCAATTTGGGCGTTAATGCAAATTAAAGATTAACTTAATATGAATGTAAATGTTGCGGGTCAAATTGACTTCAGTAAAGAAAATGATAATGCATCTTGCACTCAGCTGTTGTTTTTTTTGTGTCATTAATAATTATGAAATACTCAGTTAATTAATTTGAACATTCTCAATGAAATACTTAAAGCGTAATTAGTAGTTGAATGAAATAAGTCACAGCTGGGGAGTTCAATACAGATTAATACGAATTAGTGGCGATGTGTGTGTAGTGGCTGTTGAAGCATTAAAGTGTGTGTTAGAAATTTAATTCCGATGGCATATGTGGCGAGATCATTTCCTTATGACACCCTATACAACTCATTGCATGTCACAGGTGCTCGAACAAGGGCGAGATGGGTGTCGGGTGTGACAACCAACTGTCCACCCTCCTGGCAGAGACGATCCTTTAGCCATGATATGCCGTCAGTCGAGATCTACCGTTCAGACACACTTATGACGCTACGCTGCCCCAGGACTTCTTAGTACAACCGAGACACTACTGATCAGCCACAGTATTGCTTAAGTGCACCGGACGATCCAGGTGGGACCATTCTAATTATTTAATTCTATCTCAACGACACTGTGGATGCACGGAAGCTCCCAGAAGCTCACTCATGAAGTTTTAACCGTTAAACTTTTGCACAAACTCTCATGTTCAGTTCTGTGACTGCATGTGTGAACATTACGCAATTAAACCTAATGAAATCTATTATATCTGCTTATAATTTGTAAGAAAATTACACACACACGCATGTCCGCAGTCTGCTCTAAGTTCTACCTTTTTATCCAATTAAAGCTATTCGAGAGTTAGTTATTTTGTGCTTTCATGTCATGCGGTCATGGCAGAATTCTAGTCACGCAAAAGGGGCTGTCTGATGTTTTAAATTGTGAAACTATTTTCATGGTCACATATGCTTATTGCTTATTATGATTAAGGTGAGGGTCGATTATTATTTTGAGTCTGTGGTTTGGTTGGGGGCACTTACATTTTCTGGTGCTAATTACCATGGCATATTAATGCTTCGTAACTGTGATTTATCGGATTACCTGGTTAATTATATTTATACATATATATATGGTTGTGCATTCATTTATTCTAGTTGAAATGGGTTTTATGAGGGGTTTGGTACAGAAATGAGGGAGGTTGTGTCATTTATGTTGTGTATGTGCTTGTGTGTGTAATCTATATATATTTTGTTGGGGGAATATGTTATAAATTAAAAGATCATAAATGTGCTTACTAAGTTACTAAAAGGCTAGCCTATTTGAAGTCCTTTCTATACAACACTCATGGATTAGTGATTTTCTATTTTGTGGATAATTTCTTGCAACCATTAACTTGAATATAATGTGGTAGGATTTATGCAATTTATGTTAATATTCGATTCACTCACATTTTATGCCATTAAGAATATTAATTGATATATATAATCCTGCATTTAATTTTGCTCTTGTTCAATCTATAACTTGTCATCTCAATTAAGAGTTGCATGCTTAATAAAGTATACGCTTGTTTGTTAATAGACTTTTTCATTTGCAAGTCCTGTCATTCACCTGGGGGGACATGTCTGTAATTGTAATTAGGCCTTGCACACTTTTGCTTCCTCTAGGTTCACCACCTAGTTCTAAATATTATGTCTCTCCCCTTTTACAAAAAAAAAAAAATCAATAAAAAAAATAAAATAAAATAAAAATTAAAAAAAAAATTACACAAAAAAAACTTATAAAATAAAAGGGGGGTTTCAAGGATAGCAGAGTGTTGCTGATTTCCGAGCTCACCGCCAAAACCCAGGATGCTCAGTAGATCACCATCTCTAGCCGATTGGACAAGGACAGCGAGGGACTTCCGGAGCAGCTATACAACCTCTTCAGAACCAGGAAAGTCAAAATCACGTTACTCATTTTTCAACAGTTCAATTTTTCTTTCTTTTTAAGTTAAATCAATGTAATATAAATCATTCAGATGCCATAAATCAGAGACTCTATTTAAATAAGAATTATTCACGTGTGATAATCTGTATAGCCAGTATAAGTAATTAATAAGCATTAGTTAAGAATTAGTAGTAGAGAAAGAGAAAAGCGCTATAGAAATCTTAACAAAGAATTAAATGATTTGCTCATACTGCAGTATACATGAGTCAGATCACTAGTAAATAAAGGGGCGTGAACTAGATTGTCATGCCTAGGAATATTTCCAAGTAACTTTAGAGTTTTTTCTATTTCATTAGAATCATTTTAAAATCATTGAAATTAAATTGAATTAAATTAAATTGATTAATTAAATTCTCAGTTAAATTAACTTCTTTGAAAATAACGAGCTCAACTTCTGAAAATTATTAATCATTCAGAAAACATTATACAAGATTTATTTACTGTGTAGTTTGTAAGAAGATTTGAATTTATAAGCATTTCATTCTTGTGTGATTGGAGTAATAAACCCCGTTTTTATTACCCCACATTGTATTTTTATTGCTGTACTACGGAGCCTACCAACCTTCACAAAACTCTTCACGTTTAAAATAACAAATTTAGTGTGCTTTTGTTATACACTTGAGTTTACATACTTGCGAAACCAAATACCAAATCCACACGCACTAGTCGGAAGAAAACCGCAAGATCGGACAGCAGGTAGGTGCTCACACATTTACACAACACAACAACACGTTTAATAATGTTATAATATATATAATTTGTGATGTTTTCAATTTGTTTCTTCTGCAAGTAGTATAATTTCGTATATTCTTTTTAACACCTGATGCACGTTTCACTGAAAAATATCAGTATCATCAGAGGTTTCTAAGTAAATTAATAACAATCGAAATAATTCTATTAATATCAATAGAATTGTCATATTAATAGAATTATTTCGATTGCTATTAATTTACTTAGAAACCTCTGATGATACTGATATTTTTCAGTGAAACGTGCATCAGGTGTTAAAAAGAATATACGAAATTATACTACTTGCAGAAGAAACAAGTTGAAAACATCACAAATTATATAATTACTGCAAGAAACATCGAGCTACTTATTTACATTTAATATTTATAAATAAATTTATCTCAAGATATACCTTTTTTTTTCCTTATTAGGAACATATTTCGGGTACCATCTTGTACCCATCCTTAGCCTTCCGGTTTTTGTGTCTGGTGAAGTACATATGTGTTGGTTGACTATTATTATTGTGGCTTCCTGTTGGCTTCTGGTACTTCAAATTGGTTTTATTGTGTGTGATTGTTGTGTATGTGTTAGTATTTTGTGTATTTTCGATGTTGAGTGCTTTGAATATTGTGTCATGTTTTGTATTGATTTGTATTTGTTCAGGAATTAGTTTGTTTTGTGTTTTATGTTTGTATATTTGTAAATTTTCCTAAATGTTCATTATGGTGCCTTTGTGTGGTATATGTTTTATTCGTGTCACATTGGTTATGTCTGGGAATTCATGTCCTGTGTTTATTGCATGTGTGGCTAAATTGGATTTATATATTTCTGGTTTTTTGTATGCATTTAGGTGTTCAAAATAACGTTTTTTCAGCTGTTTTTTGTTTGTTTGTCCTATGTAACATTTATTGCAATCTTGGCATTCAGTTTTGTATATACCGTTAGTTGTTATATTATCTTTGTTGTGTGAGCTATTTAGTTTTTGTAAATTATTTTTATATCCGTGTTGTTAAATAGTTTTGTCATTTTATTATTTATGTATGTGAATGTGGCCCATTTGTTGTTGTTGTTATTATTTATGTGTTGTTTATTTTGATTAATTCTTAATTGTTCATTTTTTATTTTATATTTGATTTTATTTTCTATTTTGTTCACAGTATTTTTATTGTATACATTTTGTAGAAAAACGGGTTTCCCGTGTTATACTTTTAGATTGATATTGAGTTTTAGTGTTTAAGTTGCGACGCGTTCTGTGTTATAAAAGCATCGTGTAGCCTATGTGTCCTTACCTGTCCCTTCTCACTCTTTACTTCTTCCCGATAGGCGCCAAATTGTTTTGCCAGAAAACAATTAAAAGATTCTATCTTAGTTGTTTTACGGTATTGTAGTATTTGATTCGAATTGTTCACCAACTGGCTGGAACTCGAATCTCATTTGACTGGGGGAACGTGTTACCAACGTAAAATAATGTTGGTTAATTCTACTTGCTGCTACAAAACACAACATACATAATACATTGAAAATAATTACTGGACAGTTAGTAACAATTCACACTTTTTTATTTGGCTTCAGAACTTGTTAATTTTCATTAACGCTTATACAAAATGTGATAAATATAATATTTTTTAGCCTCGGCAATAAATAATCGTTCACTCAGCGGAAGGCTGGGTTGGCAATGCAATGTTATTCTGTCGCCATGATAGGTGGCGTTTCTTATTTATACACAATAAATTTGCCAATGAATTCTTTTAAGTACGACAAAGAAGTTTAAAACAAGATAATTAATTACAATACATCACTTTACAATCGTGATAATTAAATATGAACAAGGTTTACATTAGATTCAAAGTTGTGGTGTCAAACGTGTGTGACGGTGTCATTTGTTTAGTACATGGGTTATATTCAGTTAGTTGGTATGCATAAAATATGTTTTATTTATCAATCTTTGAAAAAATAATACCATCAGTTATAGTGAGAGTTCACAGTGTAGTGAGAAAGTTGACAGAGAATTTATTTCAGAGATTTAGTTAATTCAGCAGTACTTATCATCAGTTGCTTTGAAGTGTAGTGTCAGATAGTTAATGTAGGTTGGGTTCATCGATGTTGGTTCTTCATTCTTCAAACATCTTTGGCTTCAGGTACGCCTTGCATCTTTTTCTTGTTAGTTGATTTATTTTATTGGATCTGGATTTAATTAAGCTGGTCCTTGGCCTGGGTTGAATGTGTTATTCCCACATCAGTTAGTTTAGTCCTTCACTTCATGAAATCTGGTCACTTTTACTGTTTTTAAATCAAATTTTGGGCCCTTCACGGCTTGGCGTCTCTCACTCGTAAGCGTCACTATAAGATTCTCACGTTCCTAACTGAAAAATCATCAATATCCTGCTGTTGTCATGGTAACTCAAAGATTCTGATTGGATAAACTCGACTTAAGACCATTGTTAGAAGATTTGAAGTTTTTATTCAAAATGGTTACATATCTTCTGATTGCTATTAATCTTCGGTATTCTTTTTTTAAGTATTAAATATCATCACCACTGTTTGTATTTTGTTTCAAAGATTAATTTAACATCCCATAAGGTTAGGTTTACTAAAGTATTAACATTTAGACAGTTATGTTGATATTATCTAAATACACTGCTTTCTTATTTTACATGATTACTTTAACATTTCTCTCTTAATATGATTACCTAATTGTCCTTTATTGTTTACTTGTCTTAGTTTTGCTAATGTCATAGTTTAATTCTTACAATTTGTAGTTTTTGTTGTTTTACAATTAGGCATTTGCCTAGGCCTAAACAGCAATTGGCTATTTTTCTTAATTTATACAGATTACATTATATTTTCCCCTTGTATAGGTTCTGGTTTGTTTTATACATGATTTGTTCATTTGATAAATGGTTTTATGTCTGTTCTCTATAGTAATTGTATGTTATTTTATTAGTTTCCATATTATGGCTTGTCTATTGTCATAACTGCTTTTTCAGTATCAATAGATTTGTCTGAATTTATCTTGTTTCTTGTTTATTGCTTCTGTTTATAATTGAACTATTATTTCTTATTCTCTATTACTTAAAATATAACATTTAGGTTTATGGTCTGTATAATTCCCACAGCCATATTCCATATTCCTATTCATTAAACATAATTATTATTGTATGTCATTACTCACAATGTTCATTCTCTTCATCTCCTCATACTCTTTGGTGAGTTATAATTATTACATGACATAAAAATAAAAACTAAACATTAATTAAACATATGAATACAATGATATTTCCTTATGATTAATTCCAAATGACATTAAGCCATAACTGAATCTTCAACAACTGTTTACTATTCTAATATTAACATCTTTTTTTATTATTATCAGTTTGTCAAAAATAAAATATTCTTTACTGTATCAATTTAAATTAACGATATTGGATTTTTATTTCTGTTAATAAAATCAGGTATTCTGTTTATTAACTCCATGATGATCATTCTTTCTTGAATGGATGAGCAATAATATTACTTAATAAATTAACACTTAACATTAAGATTTGCATACTAACACATGACAAGTAGTAAGTACTACTATTGTCTAATACATACTTGTGATCTAATCTGTTACACTTTGTTACATTTCGATATTAATATACTGGTGTTCACTGGATAATTGCTATTAATTGCCACAGTCCTTTCTGTGATTAGCCATTATTAGCTTTCACTCATTTTTACCACTCACTGATAGTTTTTTATCAGTCTTAAATATTTTTCACTGATTTATTAGTGTCTATCCCCATCAATGCGGTTCTATTTAATTTGATATTTTACACTATCACCTTGCACTCTATATGTTTGATCTAAGTGTTACTGGTGGGTATTGCTTAGCTTAAATTCTCTTTCTCATTTTACAAATGTTCATTATTTCTCTAATTCCCTATCTCTCACTTTACAATGTTCAATTATAACGTTAACAAGTTCATGTCGTATTAGATTGATTTATCATAGTTATTCTCTATTCATTTGTTTAGTGTACCTTTCTAAATTTAAGTTATTGAAATTTAACACTTATCATTTACATTGCTTGTTTGGGTTAACACTAATAATTATTATTTACAATTATCATTCATTGGTTTCTTTTTCCATTATTTTATTGGATTGTAACATTTCAATTTTTTCTCTTATATGTTATTTGTTTGTGTTTTACCATTTCTTTTCATTTCATTTCATTTCATTGCATTTATTTTATGGTTTTGACTTTCTCCTCTGGTTTCCCTTTATTTGGTCTATCACTGGTGTTGTGGCTGGTTCTAGTTATTCACTTCATTTTGTGATGATCCACATATCCTTTCGTTGGTGTTGTGGCTAGTTCTAGTTATTCACTTATTTTTTTATAATTTATATATCCTTATGTTAGTGTTGTGGCTGGTTCTACTTTCTCACTTACCATCTATTGGGTTATTGTGGTTAAATCGCCTTGTATCATTGTTTCCAATGTTTTGGTTCGTTGCTTGTTACTTTTCTCTTATCAGAGGTTACTTTTATGATTACTTTTATATGCTTGATCGTATTATTATTTTAATTACCCATTCTTTTATCTCTGACTCATCCCTTTTAATTATAGTGATAAATATTTAATAATTTATTCTTATCATGTTTATTCACTAGTTTGTATTGAAGATATGTACCATTACAATTTTCATAACCAATTTGGTATATTAAATTTCTTTCTTTGTCAGTTTCTTGTTTGTTTAGGGGAATTTTGTACATTCTGTTAAATAGCGAATAGAATGCTGCCATTTTATGTTGTGGTGGGTGGTCAGAATGGTTAGGTAGAATGATGTTAGTAGAAGTTGGTTTTCTATATATTGCATATTGTATGGGTTGTTGTATCTTGTGATGGGTATGTCTAAATAGTTGATTTTGTTATGTTTTTCTTTTTCTTCTGTGAATTGTATTTTAGGATGTATGTTATTGATTTGTTTCAGTATGTTCTCTGGATTTTTGTTTTTGTTATTTGATACATATAGCCCATCATCTACATATCTTATCCATATGCCATTTGGGTCATATGATTTTATAATATTTTGTATTTTGGTGTCTATGTGTTGTAAAATGTATGTAAAATCAACTATTTAGACATAACCATCACAAGATACAACAACCACATACAATATGCAATATATAGAAAACCAACTTCTACTAACATCATTATACCTAACCATTCTGACCACCCACCACAACATAAAATGGCAGCATTCTATTCGCTATTTAACAGAATGTACAAAATTCCCCTAAACAAACAAGACACTGACAAAGAAAGAAATTTAATATACCAAATTGGTTATGAAAATGGATACAATAAAAAGACTGTGAACAAAATAGAAAATAAAATCAAATATAAAATAAAAACTGAACAATTAAGAATTAATCAAAATGAACAACACATAAATAATAACAACAACAAAAAATGGGCCACATTCACATACATAAATAATAAAATGACAAAACTATTTAACAACACAGATATAAAAATAGCATACAAAATTAATAAAAATAATTTACAAAAACTGGGTTACTAAATAGCTCACACAACAAAGATAATATAACAACTAACGGTATATACAAAATTGAATGCCAAGATTGAAATAAATGTTACATAAGACAAACAAAAACATCTGAAAAATGTTATTTGGAACACCTAAACGCATACAAAAAACCAGAAATATATGAATCCAATTTAGCCACACATGCAATAAACACAGGACATGAATTCCCAGACATAACCAATGTGACACTAATAAAACATATACCACACAAAGGCACCATAATGAACATTTAGGAAAATTTACAAATATACAAACATAAAACACAAAACAAACTAATACCTGAACAAATACAAATCAATACAAAACATGACACATTATTCAAAGCACTCATCGAAAATACACAAAATACCACAATCACACACAATAATACAACTTTAAAATACCAGAGACCAACAAACAACCTTAATAGCATCCAGCCAACACACAAATACTTCACCAGACGCAAGATTGCGCAGGCTGAAGATGAGAGTACGGGAGCTCTCGAAACATGTTCCTAATAAGGAAAAAAGTATATATTGAGGTAAATTTATTTATAAATATTAAATGTATTATATACATCAAGAAACGGACTGTAGCAGAAAGTGATTATATATACCTCAAGATATACCTTTTTTTTCCTTATTAGGAGTATGTTTCGGGTACCATCTTGTACCCATCCTCAGCCTTCCGGGTTTTGTGTGTGGTGAAGTACATATTAGAGGTGAGCCGATATACCTGTAACAGGTATTTTGGAATGATATATCTGTGGAATGGATGTAACAGTTACTGAAAAGTTGAAATACCTGTTATTCGCGGTGACGCTGTTCCGAGTCAAGACATGTCCCCTCGCTGTTCCGAGTTGAGGCACGCCCCCTACACTCCTATACAGACACACACACACACACAAAAAGTATGCAAGTAACAAGTAAACGAATAGGCCAAGGCCAAATACTAGGCATACAAAAATATCGCTGGTAGGCAAGGAACAACCAGTATTTCAAATACTAGGTATTTTAAATACATGGGGTATCACCGATACACAAGGAACAACGCATATTACAAATACTAAGCATATCAGAGGAACAGTAATATTTTAGGAATAAGTAGTATTTTTATATCAAGCGTATTTCGAGTAGATAGTAGTACGAAGCCACTTTTTCATCCTGAATACTTCATTCTGTGCAAAGAGACGAAGCTGTTTTTAATAAAGGAAATAATTCATCCTGCTGTTAGATTTATTCTCGTGTGATATGCAGATATGTAATACAGATTATATGCTAATAAATTATGTATCATACTAGTCACCAACTTGTAACTAAAATCGGTTGGTAAAACTTTATGTTTTTACTCAAAAAAACTTTGTGTTCCGAGTCGTTAGTGAAATAGTTGTATTTAATTATATTGAGTTATAACCTATAGAGTGGCTGATGTTGATAAGCTATATTATACGTTTTATTAATGTGATTTTAACTTCACTACACATCTCACGTAAATGATGAGATTGTTGTAATGGACATTTATGCACTTTATCTAGTCCTGTTCCTTAAATATCTGTAATGCATTTAATTTACTTTTGTTGTTGCTTATTATTTATAATTTTTATTTATGTATTTATATTTATTTTATTAAAATTTGTTTTTTATTTTTATTTGTAAAATTTTGTTTATTCTCATTCACTCTTGTGGCTTACTGTTATGTTTTTATTATGTAACAAAATGTAATTTTTGGATTTTCTGAGTTACAAAAAATTGTAATAAAAAAATTTTGTTTGAAAAAATGTTATTTATTTAATTAATTATTTAATTATTTTTTATGTATTTATGTAATTTTATTTCTTTTAATTATTAATTTAATCAATTTAATCGCTTAAAATAACTAGGATTGTTTTTCCGCGTTAATCAGATTATCTCCTGTAACAATCGATTAGCGGTCTTTCGTTATTCTATGAGGGTCCTCATTCAGTGATGTTATTGTCTTCTTTTCTTGGAGTCCGGATGTCAAATATTATCTACAATTCTGTTATTTATATTTCTACCAATAAATGAAACTCAAAATTACAAGATTCAAGGAATTTATTAACATTATTGAGAGTAATCGATTTTGAATCTATTAGTTAATTGACAAATAACAAACTCGTATCTCAGGGCGAGTAAATTCAGTATATAAAGTATTAATATTAATTTACGGATTCTTTGAACTGTTATTATAATAGTCAGAGAAAAAGGGCAAAGCTGAAAAGTATAATGCTTACAATAAAAACTGCTTAATTATCTAAAATACAAAATATTATTGAATAGACAATGTTAGTAAGATAAATTTCTCGAACCCAACTCGTGATGCTGTTCTGCCGACACCGCACAGGATTCTGGGAATAGTCCAAAATGGCCGCCCCCGTGCTGAATGTAAACGAAGCGTCTTCACTGCATAATTCTTCCAAATAAATGTTGGTTATTGGTGTATTCCTCTTCCAAGTAGTAGTGGTTAATTACTCTTCATCACAGTGTAATTATTCGGGAGTCGTGGTCGGTTGTCCGGCACGGCAATCATCAGTGTTCAACGTGTTCTTGTTCTAATGGAGGTGAAATTTTACAGTGTCCAATTTTGTGTCGATATTATTTTTTGAATTCACGTTCATATATTTTGGTTATCTGGATGACGACTTCAAATCTTCACAATTAGATTAATTTGGTTGATTCCAGATTAACTCACTGTAGATTAATCATATTTTTCAATTTCTCTGGGTTATTTTTTATAGGTTTAGTTATATCCAAAAATTATCTTCTCTCTTTTAGAATGATTCATTTGTCTGAGCTCGTTTTGAAGTGTACGTCTCAACGTGTAACAATCAACTAACTCCCTTCCTTCTTCAAACAATAGGTCTTGGCTGATTTAATATTAATTCGACATCGTTTTATCCAGATGGCATTTCCGCCTAAATAATTGACCTTTAGATTATATAATTAATTACGTTTTTCCTATTATTTAATTTTAATAAATACTAATTACATATTCACTTTCCTTAGTTAATTCTGCGTTATTTACTACCAAACATTATATACCTTATAGTATTTTCTAACTCAAAAGGTCATATTTAGTGTATATTTGAATATAGGCTTTAACTGTATAAAGAATTCTTACTTGGGGTGGTTAAACAAGTAATAAATTAATAATTAAAAAATCACTTACTGCCAAAATGTTTCAATTTCCCGGGCGCCACCTCATATCTACAAGGATGTGGATATAAAGGATTCATTTGCCAAACACACAACAACAATATTATGTCTAATGCTTATTTAATTAATTAAGTTGTAGCAAATTACAAATATAACACTTTGTATGGATATTTCCTTAAGTAGAATCACTTCTCTTATCTTAACAATGAGTACATCTGAAATCGCGATTAATTAACATTTAATAATTTTCTAACACTTATAATTGTAAATTATAATCTACAATTGTATTTGGCAAATTTAGATTACTGTTTAGATATTTTTTTTAAGAATTTACTAATTGACGTTTTATTTCGCTTCAGTCGAATGCAGAGCACTGAGAGGCAGTTCTCAAGGTTAATTAATTATTAGTGTGAGTTCTTTGACTTGAATGAATTGAGTTTATTGACTTAACTCTAAAGTACCATTAGTTTGAGAGCGTTGATTATTCGTAGTTCATACTCTCGGTGACATCATGTGGTCCTCTGTGTTTAGTAGTTGCTGGTCTCCGTAGTCGTTGTAGATTACGTATCCCTTCGCGGTCACTGCACCTCACGATCACTGTTTAATTATTGAAGAATTCTCGAACTGTTCACTTTTCACGGCACTCGTATTGTGTTGAATATGAGTGTCCTTAATTGATGTTGGTAAAGTTCATGTATAATGTTTTTTAAAGTAGTTGTTTAGATTGCTGATTTTATGTCTAATGTCTCTGTTGTAGAATATGCACTGAGTCTCTCTGTTGATGTGTTCTGTATTATATAAAAGCTGCTGTAATGTTTATAGTTTCTTGTGAATTATTTGTAATTGTAGAATGTCTGTTAATTGAATTTGTGTTCACTTAGTATTGTACTGTGTATCCGTATTCTCCGTCACTTTGTTTAAATTACGGTGAAGTTAATTAATTGTAAAGTCTGTTTTACATGTTGATTTTGCGTGATATTACTTTATACTAATAGTCTGTTGAACGCGATTAACTGTTCAACTCTCTTGCTATGAGTTTAGAATTTAGTGCGAATTATAACAACGAGTTTCGTACGATTTGTCGTATTCACTTCGTTGTTCACTTTGAGAAATTGAATGTTCGCACTGAAGTAACCGTTCTCAAGACTCTAGATATGCGCACTTCTGAAATTGGGTCGAACGCTTGTAGTTGTTCACGCTTATGTAATGAATCGATGACTAAACATTGTTACCAAGTTAAGATGACTCGTGGTGATCACTTTGTAGATGCGTACTAGACTGCTGTTTTTCAGTTCTGAGATCTACCAAGTAAACTCTCCTCCCGCCTACCTCTGCTGAATCTTCCATCTGCTTGGATACTCTTATTGGTTCTTTAGCCAGTGTGACAAATTGTATATTCGTCATTGGTTTTCGAGTATCTCTGCTTTACACGTGATTCTCTTGTCGAACTACCATTCGTCCTGATTGTTCCTACAGCTGTTTTCTCTATTTACTAGGAATCTCATTCAAGCACTCCAGAATTCGTGAGTTTCACTTTCCCCTTGTAAATCAGGCGACATTTCTTTGTCTCTCGTGGCCGTCTCCTAGTGTCCAATTTCTGTTACGCTTTGACATAGATACAATACTGGTATATTCGATCTGCTGCACCATTGTTTATCTTCAAGTTGCACTCTGGCTTTGTTTTGAGTCTGGAACGAATCTTCCTTTGTAATCACGACTTTCGTCAAATTTCTACGTTGCAATTGTTCTGGCATCTAATGTTGTACTGTATCGAATTGACAAACTCTTTGCTTTCAGTCTGTGTCAAAGTTTTTTAAAAAGGGTAGATTGGTTTATTGGGGGTTATGCCTTTCTTCATTCAGAGCAGCTGCCTGATGCGAAATACAACGTCTCACATACATCTAGTAAGTGTCACTCTTTTGACAAACAATTAACTTTACAGCCGTAACACATCAAGCTGTCTGTAGGTTACAATGCCAAAAGGACAGTCTTACAAACTTTCCCTTCACACACCCTCACATACTTCTTTGTCAAATATAACTGCTAGTACACATTATTTTTAGCTATTATTTACTACTTGTACAATTTTATAAATATTTTCAAAAAGAAACGTTACATTGTCCTTAAATTTTTATTACTTGATGGCGTGTAACAAAATCAAATAATAAAATTTGTGCCCTTTTTTTAATTAATTATGTAAATTTTATTTAATTACGTAAATTTTAATTAATTAAGTATAAATATCTAATGAGTTACATTTATTGCTAGTGATGTAATCCCTTTAACGGGTTCGAGTACGTTCAACTTGGTTTGTTTACGTTCGAAACTGTCTACAGTGTACCCTTGTGTCTGGGCTGAGATTTATGACCTCTCCCTTTCATCCCCTGTCACTCTCTCATTCACACTTTGTTACTTGGCAAAGGGTCCTACTAGCGGTTTCACTTTTTCTGTTTGCTATTCTAACCTATACAATTGTTTACTATCCTACGCACTACCATCCATTCAGACCACTTATCTTCCTAACATATCATAATATAGAATTAACAACTATCTAATTCATTATGTACATCTGTTTACATATAATTATTCACCTAGATACTATTACTGTTCTTTCTTACTTTCTATTAGTTAAATATCCACTTATATATATTTTTCATTTGTCAATAATTTTCTACTTGCAAATGCATACAACAACAAAAAATTCATAATATCATATTAATTATCACTTAGTTCTTATCATTACTTTCATTGTTAGTCATTGTTCAATGTCTTTGTTTTGTTTTTCTTAGATATACTTTTATTCTTATACGTAATATACAAAATATAAATCTTTACTCTGATATACATCGTCAGTTGATAACCTTACTTCGATTATTACTATAAAATTTTACAATTATTATACATAACTTTATTATATCATATTTATTATATGAGTGCTACAATTTGCTTACTCACATAACCGATCGTTACTAACGCATTATTTCCTTTTACTGCTCTTCTTGTCAGGTAATATATTGCTTTAGCTGTCGGACATTGAAATTTCCTCTTGTTCCTTTCTTCTCGTCCAAATATTCTAACGTATAAGTAGCTTTACTTATTTGCTTCGCAACCCTATATGGTCCTTCGTACAGGTCGCAAAATTTCGCTATTATCTTATTCATTGCATCGGATATTGGACATGTTTTAACTAATACCAGGTCACCGATGGCGAATGTTGTTAGTTCTCTTTGGTTCATCTTATTTGCATGTCGCTCTCTCTTTTCTTTAATCCTTAAATAAATGTCTTCCGGCTTATAAGTAGTTGGTTCGGAAATCACACTTCTGTCAATAAATTTGGTCCACTCTCTGATTGGTTTCTTTCCAAAGTGTGCCTCGATTGGACTCATCTCAATGGTACTATGGTATGTCTCATTTAAACAAATTTCAATGGCTTGGATATACTTGGCCCAATTTGAGTGTTTTTCTTTGACAAATACTCGAAATAAGTTGCCTAGTTGTCTGTTAGTTCTCTCGGCTATATTTGTACAAGGGTTCCGAATAGCGGTAAACTTCGGTTTAATTCCTAGTTCTCGTAAACTCCTTGTCCATATATTAGTAGTGAATTGGGTCCCATTATCAGTGACAATTGATAACGGTTTTCCCCATGACGCTATATATTGTTTGAGTCTATTTATGGTAGCACGAGTTGTAGCTCTTTTCAACGCATAAAGTTTGACGTACTTTGTGAAATTATCGATGATAACAAGAATGTATTTAACACCTCCAGTCGATGTAATTAGGGGTCCATAGTAGTCCATACTGATTAATTCCACTTTCTTCTTTGGCAGCATCGGTATGGTTTCTCCTACATTATTCTTATGATGATCCTTACATCGCTGACATGTATCGCACTTAGTAATGATTTGATGTATCGTTTTGTTTATTCTGTCTCCAGTAAAGTACTCTCGAAAAAGTCTTTCGGTTTTTTGTATGCCCCAGTGTCCGTATACAACGTGTAATTCTTGAATTAAATTTTCTTTCATGTTATTCGGTACATATATTTTCCATGACTTCTTGTCTTGTCGGTATAGGATTTTTTTAACATATTGATATTTATTACATAATTTAGAGTCTTCCTTACTTTCTAATTCACAAATAATTTTGTTCAATTTAGGATCTTGGCGCTGCTATTTCTCAATATTTTTTATATCCTTCATTATTTTCTTATCCAATTTCAAGGTAATACGATTAATTTCCATCTCTTCACTAAAACTGACATCACTGCTGTCCATAGCGTCCTCTGGGTTTCGGCTTATTATATCAGCTACAATATTTTCTTTGCCTTTACAATGCACAATGTCGAAATCGTATTCTTGGATGCTCAGTATCCAGCGGGTAATTCTAGCATTTGATAGGTGACATTTGTGTAGGAATATGAGAGCTTTATTATCTGTTATGATTGTGAATCTATGTCCTAATAAGTATATCCGAAATTTCTTCAAACAATGTATGATACTCAGCAGTTCCTTCTCGGTTGTGTGATAGTTTAATTCAGCACCTTTGAAAGTTCTGCTAGTAAAAGCTACGACGGCGATGCGTCCTTCGTCATCATATTGAAACAATTGCCCTCCTAGTGCGTAGTTGCTGGCATCCGTTTGTAAATAATATTGCTTCTTGAGATCTGGGTGTTTTAAAATTACAGTATCTATAAATAATTCTTTGACTAATTTAAATTGTCGGTCGTGCTGCTCCGTCCACTTGAAGTTGCGCTCCTTTTTTAACAGTTGTATTAATAAAGATGTTGTTTCAGCATATCGACTGGTAAATCTGTTATACAAATTTGTAAGTCCTAAAAACCCTTTTAGTTGCTTTTGATTTCTTGGACGTAGAAAATTTTGGATTGCCTTTACCTTGTCTGGCATAGGACTAAGGCCTTCTACTGATAAACAGTAACCAAGATAATTAATTTCTCTACGGAAAAACTGTGATTTTTTGAAGTTCACTGTGATGTTTGCTTCGTATAAATTGGTCAATAATAGATCTAAATGTGTGAGGTGTTCCTCCAGACTGTTAGATAGACATAGGCAGTCGTCTACATATATTATCGTAAATTTCTTGACTGCATCTGACAACACAGTATCCAATCCTCTCGTCAGGCTGGCCAGACTTGTCTTTAATCCAAACGGTGTGACTGTGAAGCGGTAGGTCTTTCCTTTATATAGAAACCCGGTGAAGTCCCTGCATTCTCGCTTAAGTGGTACCTGCCAGAAGCTGGAGCGTAGATCGATCGATGACATATATTTTACTCCTCTGCAATTAGCAATGAGCTCGTTGATTGGTTGTGCCCCTTCGAAGTCAGGTATCATCACCTTGTTTAACTTCCTGGCGTCCAAACACAATCTTACGCTCTGGTCCTTTTTTATAACTGTCACCATGGGATTGATATATTGGCTGCTCGCTCGCTCGATCACTCCGTATCTTAACATTTTCTGGATCTCCTCTTCGACTTTGTCTTGATAGGCAATTGGTATAGGCCATCCCTTTTGGAAGAAGGGGGTGTTGTCCGTGATACGTAGTTCATGTTCATATCCATGAATTCGGCCTGGTTCTTCTCGGAATAGATTTCTATTTTTCATTAATATTTTAGTTAATTTTTTCTTCGTTTCTGTATTTATATTAGTTAACTCTTCGAAAGCTTCTTGAAAGTTAATAGATTCCTCATCGGCCGTTTCTTTATCCAAAGCGATCTGATGTATATGTACAATTTCATTAGGATCCTCTACATTTTTCTTATAATTTCTATTTTTAATATGCATTACATTTTGCTGGAAATCTATAGTACACTCACCTTCCTTCAACATATTTATTCCTAGTATACAGTCTTTATTCAGTCCAGGGATGATAAAAAAATACTAAGTCAAATTTATAATTATCAATCTCAGCTTCTAAAAGTACTTGTTTTCGTATTAATTTTGATTTATGTCCGAATGCACCTTTTATATTGGTATTCGATAAGTTTAATAGCTCGATTCTACCTAATTTATCTTTATTATGGTTGAACCACGTTTCGGCAATGCCGTTTAATTGACTCCCCGAATCAATTAGAGCAGTTACTTCTACATTATTTAATTTTATTTTTATTTCCGGACATTTATTGTACGGGAAATTAGTGGTTTCTTGTTCTTCATCCATTTTATCCAATTCTTCACGAATATCAATATAATCTAATGCTACGTCTAACTGGTTATTTATTTTTCTACTAGCTAAGTATTGTTGCCGCGACAGTGGGTTGGCTGGTCGTTTTTTGTACGTGATTCTTGTGAAGGGCCAGGTTGTTGACGCTCAATTGTTACTGTGTTGACAATGGGCTGTTTTGTTCCCCTATCCTCTGTACCAAATGTTTGTTTATTGCGCCACCCAGGTCTGTGACCCTTATGTTCAGTCTCCACTTTCATACCCTTCGTTTTATGATAGCCATTGTTAATATGTCTTCCACCGTTGTCAACCGTTGTCTGTTGTGGCTGCCGATACGATCCTCTCATTTCTCGTTGTTGAATGGTAGCAAACTCATTTAATAAGCTTTCAAATTGATCTACTTGTTGGACGCCTCTAGTTATGATGGCAACTTCTATTTCCTTACCATAGTGGCGTGCAAGTTTGCGAATTAGATGCTGGTCCGAGATTGGTGGAATCAGTTGTCTGCACTGTAGAATTTTATTCTCGAGGTATTGCACCATAGTGAGTTTACCATTCGGATAATAACATCCGTACTCCAAGCTGTCCTGGATGTTTTCTTGAATTTGTTGACTCCAGAATTTCTTGGTAAACGCCTCCTCGAATTGTTCAAACGTATGTATTAGGGATTGTACGATTCTCCACCATACTGTTGCTTCACCCTCTAGATGCCTGCTAATCCACTAATCTACTATTACCTCCGCTGGGGTAATATATTTCTTTAACCTCTTTTAATTCTTTTAGAAGTTCCATGGGGTAGGCGTCTCGTCCGTTGTATCGTACCTCCTTTAACTGTTCTTGGTTAGCCACAATAGTATTTTGGTTGTTTACCATTGGTCTTGACTCCAACTCTGTTAATTTTCGTTTTAATTGCTCTTGATCTTCTTTCATCTCGTTGATGCGTCGACCCTTTTCTTCAGCTAATTTTCTTAATTGTTCTTCCATTTCTTCTTTGTTTATGGTAGAAATATTTCTGACTTCTTCTCGGACGACCTCTTTCGTTGTTTTTATTTCTCTTCTCACTTCCTGATTGATTCGATTTAAATTTTCACTTAAGTTTTTAGTAGTTTTTTGTATTTCACACTTAAATTTTTCACTTTGTTGCTGTACCACCTCGCCAAAATTATGCTCAGTCTTATTCAATTCTTCACGCCATGTTTTATTCACTATTTGAATATCACCAACTAATTTGTCATGCAACGTGTTCATATCGTTTTTTATCTCCTCTCTTAACTTAGTGTGCTTTACTGTAATATCCTTAATAGCTACTTCTAATTTATTCTGATTTACTTCAACTTTTTCTTCTAATTTCTTCTGATTTACTTTAACATCTTGAATGTCTTCTCGTATCTTCTTATTGTCTTCTTGTAATTTATTCAGACTTATTTCTAATTTATTCTGTAATTTCTTGTTATCTTCTTTCATCAATTCGTATAGCATTTGCAGCTCACTTTTTGGCTGTGGTCCTTCTGCCCTTATTTGTTCCTTCTCCGTCTGTGGTACTGTCGCACTTACTTGTTCAACTTCTGCGCGTGGTCCTTCTGCCCTTATATTTCCAATATCCGTTCTGATTTCTTTTTCCATCATTGCTATGACTTGAGGATCTCCCATTTGGTTATATATCTCCATCTCTTCGCTCTCTTCAGCTCTCCTTGGTGCTTGTGTTTCTTCTTCACTGGCCATTGTCGTATAAGGTGTTTCTTTTTCCATTTTGCGTGCCT
This sequence comes from Magicicada septendecula, assembly GCA_034769895.1. Classification (NCBI taxonomy): domain Eukaryota; kingdom Metazoa; phylum Arthropoda; class Insecta; order Hemiptera; family Cicadidae; genus Magicicada; species Magicicada septendecula. Next base: position 62,446 of record JAWRYS010001067.1, on the reverse strand, counting down.
TACTTCGCGTCAACATATACCGTATATATTCGAACCGTGACTAAGCAACTGTAGTTACAATCACTAGCCCTATGTTCTTAATGTCTACTCTATTTATTAATACTTTTATTTTATTTCTAATTCTCAGTTTAGTTAACTTATTTAACTCAATTCATTCATCTGCCTTTTTGACAAATCTAAATTTAGATTTTGCCACGCGAGTTGGGCGACAAATATAAAGAATTCTTACTTGGGGTGGTTAAACAAGTAATAAATTAATAATTAAAAAATCACTTACTGCCAAAATGTTTCAATTTCCCGGGCGCCACCTCATATCTACAAGGATGTGGATATAAAGGATTCATTTGCCAAACACACAACAACAATATTATGTCTAATGCTTATTAAATTAATTAAGTTGTAGCAAATTACAAATATAACACTTTGTATGGATATTTCCTTAAGTAGAATCACTTCTCTTATCTTAAAATTGAGTACATCTGAAATCGCGATTAATTAACATTTAATAATTTTCTAACACTTATAATTGTAAATTATAATCTACAATTGTATTTGGCAAATTTAGATTACTGTTTAGATATGATTTTTTAAGAATTTACTAATTGACGTTTTATTTCGCTTCAGTCGAACGCAGAGCACTGAGAGGCAGTTCTCAAGGTTAATTAATTATTAGTGTGAGTTCTTTGACTTGAATGAATTGAGTTTATTGACTTAACTCTAAAGTACCATTAGTTTGAGAGCGTTGATTATTCGTAGTTCATACTCTCGGTGACATCATGTGGTCCTCTGTGTTTAGTAGTTGCTGGTCTCTGTAGTCTTTGTAGATTACGTATCCCTTCGCGGTCACTGCACCTCACGATCACTGTTTAATTATTGAAGAATTCTCGAACTGTTCACTTTTCACGGCACTCGTATTGTGTTGAATTTGAGTGTCCTTAATTGATGTTGGTAAAGTTCATGTATAAAGTTTTTTAAAGTAGTTGTTTAGATTGCTGATTTTATGTCTAATGTCTCTGTTGTAGAATATGCACTGAGTCTCTCTGTTGATGTGTTCTGTATTATATAAAAGCTGCTGTAATGTTTATAGTTTCTTGTGAATTATTTGTAATTGTAGAATGTCTGTTAATTGAATTTGTGTTCACTTAGTATTGTACTGTGTATCCGTATTCTCCGTCACTTTGTTTAATTTACGGTGAAGTTAATTAATTGTAAAGTCTGTTTTACATGTTGATTTCGCGTGATATTACTTTATACTAATAGTCTGTTGAACGCGATTAACTGTTCAACTCTCTTGCTATGAGTTTAGAATTTAGTGAGAATTATAACAACGGGTTTCGTACGATTTGTCGTATTCACTTCATTGTTCACTTTGAGAAATTGAATGTTCGCACTGAAGTAACCGTTCTCAAGACTCTAGATATGCGCACTTCTGAAATTGTGTCGAACGCTTGTAGTTGTTCACGCTTATGTAATGAATCGATGACTAAACATTGTTACCAAGTTAAGATGACTCGTGGTGATCACTTTGTAGATGCGTACTAGACTGCTGTTTTTCAGTTCTGAGATCTACCAAGTAAACTCTCCTCCCGCCTACCTCTGCTGAATCTTCCATCTGCTTGGATACTCTTATTGGTTCTTTAGCCAGTGTGACAAATTGTATATTCGTCATTGGTTTTCGAGTATCTCTGCTTTACACGTGATTCTCTTGTCGAACTACCATTCGTCCTGATTGTTCCTACAGCCGTTTTCTCTATTTACTAGGAATCTCATTCAAGCACTCCAGAATTCGTGAGTTTCACTTTCCCCTTGTAAATCAGGCGACATTTCTTTGTCTCTCGTGGCCGTCTCCTAGTGTCCAATTTCTGTTACGCTTTGACATAGATACAATACTGGTATATTCGATCTGCTGCACCATTGTTTATCTTCAAGTTGCACTCTGGCTTTGTTTTGAGTCTGGAACGAATCTTCCTTTGTAATCACGACTTTCGTCAAATTTCTACGTTGCAATTGTTCTGGCATCTAATGTTGTACCATATCGAATTGACAAACTCTTTGCTTTCAGTCTGTGTCAAAGTTTTTTAAAAAGGGTAGATTGGTTTATTGGGGGTTATGCCTTTCTTCACTCAGAGCAGCTGCCTGATGCGAAATACAACGTCTCACATACATCTAGTAAGTGTCACTCTTTTGTCAAACAATTAACTTTACAGCCGTAACACATCAAGCTGTCTGTAGGTTACAATGCCAAAAGGACAGTCTTACAAACTTTCCCTTCACACACCCTCACATACTTCTTTGTCAAATATAACTGCTAGTACACATTATTTTTAGCTATTATTTACTGCTTGTACAATTTTATAAATATTTTCAAAAATAAACGTTACAACTGTACTTCCTGTCACATTAAATGGTTTACAATTTCTGTTAGTATCTAATTAACATTGAACAGTATCATTGCTTGAATTAAATGGTTATTTTTCCTTAATTCCTTGTAATTTTATGATTTAATTAACTAATTTAAATATTATTTTTATTTTAGGCTTTCCTCTTAGATTTCAATGTTATTACACTTGCATTTTTCCTAATAATATTGTATGCATTTCTTCAATACCTTTACAAAGTATTGTTACAGTTATAAGACACAGTAATTGATTTACTTTATATAATTTTCATCAATTTAATTGATTTCCTTAATTTATTCATTAATTATAAGGTTGTTGAGATGTACCAGTTGGCCTAGATTTTACATGTGTTCTCATACAATGTTTATCATTACAGCTTGCTTATACCCTTTCTGACATATTATTCTTATAAAACCTTAATAAAAATTCCCTTAATTAATTACATTAACGTTTAGGATTGATTAATACAATTAAAACATAACAAATATTTTATAACAAAAAATTATACTCAAGTCATTCAAGCCTCGAGTTCAATGACCTGTAAATATAAACAAAACACATCTGTTTTTTCATCACCTAAAATATTACTTTAAATTAATTTTCATGCAGTCCTTGCTGTTTTTACTTTATTTTAGGGATGTACCCTTTATCACTTCACTCTTTAGTGCATTATCTCATCTTATTTTTTGTCATATTATCTAATATTGTGAGATAAAAAATAGCACTTACTTGGGATTATCATTAGTATATTTTCCTAATAAAATAACTTGCACTGGTCCACTGTTATTCTTTGATCTTATCTCTATTCAGTTTTCTAGTCTTATAAGATCAAGAATCTTATTTACAGAGGATCATTAAGATTTGTTTTTTCATTATAAAAATAACTTTCACTGGTACACTTTTAATTATACCTCTAGACACTTTTACTTATACATAGGCCTACTTTACATTTACTATTATTTTATTGCATTTTACTTTTCTTAATTATTTTCATGTTTTTTGGGGTTTCTAATTTTGTTACATGTGGTTGTCCTTCTAATAGTTGTTCTTTTATTATGGATGTTTGTCTATCCTGGGCATTTCCTGACCTACTCCTATACTACCTGGGTATAATTACTTTATACTTTGGGCCTATCATTATTTTTCTATAATTTCTTATATATTGCATGGTTGGTTTTAATTTATCTTATCTCTTCGAACTATTATTTCACTACACTGTGGTCCTTGACTAATTTTTATAGTAGTTTTCATTGATGTCATTTTATTTTTATTTTATATCTGATTATATTTTAAATTAGAACAATGTGGATAATCTGTCATGCTACAGATTGCTCTCCTCCAGAAGTGATTAGTTCAGACCATACTTTGAGTATGTACGAAATAATTGCTTATGATGTAATTTAGTTATTACATCCTTTGTCTTCCTCCCCATTTCTACATCTGCTTCTTCATACTTGAGCTTAGTTTTTTTTTTTCTTAATATGATTCTTCTTTGATAGATATTGTTATCTGAGGTTTATTATTATTTTTATATTTATTTTTTCCTTAACTTAGTTACTAGGGCAGTTCAGAGAGGCACTTGTGGCTACATATACTCTGCTGGCCATACTACACTTCTAATTGAGACCAGAGGAACATCATCTCTGCTCAACATATAATACTGCTGGAATTATCTACAGACAGTTATTAAATAAAAATCATATACAAATAGTCTATTTTTGTGACTAATAAAAAACGTCCTTGGATACCTCACTTCGTAGTTGCTCAGATTTGCTAATACTTACTATCTCAGTTATTATTCTTATTATTTATTCTCCTTATTATTTATTCTTCTATCCTTTTAGCTCTGCTGATATATTTATTCTTATTATGGTTGGAAGCTCTGTTGATATATTTATCACTAGTTATTGGTTGTAAATTTTTTCATCTGAATTCTTCTTAATTCGTCTATTGTTCGCACAATCTTCTTCTGGTATTAAATATTAATAGCATATATATATATTTTTTGATTCTAATTAATTGTTCTAATGGTTTTATGTTATGACAGTCCTTCTACCAATTGTTCTTATTATAATTCAAATTAAAGTAGTGATTATAATTATATTATATTTTTTTTCTTTTTTCGAAAAGTATTATTTCGCCCTTGTTCTCATTCAAATTATTTCCTTACAATTATATCACTTAAGTGGTCCTAACTTCCCCTTGCATTTTGTAAATCTTTTAATATTTTTTTCCAAAACTAGGTTATTCATATTGTTGATATAAGTTGTTCTTATCCTTCTTTTAGAATTTTGTTGATATCTTTTTATTTCATTCAAAATTAAATTCTGTAAATAATTGTTGTAAGTAGACCTTACGTTATTTTTGAATTTGTTTGTTTATTATACTTCAATTCAAAATTAAGTCCCATAAATAATTAGTTGTAAGTTGACCTTACGTTATTTTTGAATTTATTTGTTTACTAATTCTCGTAATATTTTTTTATGGAGGCCTGGTTATACACTCCTTTGGTTTTTCCTGAAACGATCTCCTTTAGTTCATAAGTGTTATTGTTATTTGTTTTGGTGACTATAAATGGTCCGGTATATAGTAGTAATAACTTCTTAGTGATCCCTTCTAGGGTGCTTGGCAATTCGCGATTTTTCAGCAGTACCTTTTCTCCTATTTTATATGTTATTATTTTTCCCATTGCTTTCTGATACTTGGTTCGCCGCTTCTCCTGGTCCTCGGCCACCTTATTATAAAATTTTTATTGTATCAAATTTATATCCATCACTAATGGGGAACGCTATGATTTCCTTGATCTCTCGTGGGGGTGGTTTCTCGTACATGGCGGAGTATGGGGTAATCCCTATAGCTGGATGATGTGCTAAATTGAGGAATTCCTCCGTGGCTGCCAGATATTCTTGCCATTTTTTCTGTTGGTGGTGACAGTAAGTCCTCAGTATTCTTCCCACCTCTCTTAACACCCTCTCTGCAGGATTGCTACTTGGGTGGTAAACCGATGTTTTGTAAGTTTTAACCCCAACTGATAATAATGTATCCCGCCATCTTCTTCCCTTAAATTGCATACCATGATCCGTTATGATTGATGAGGGTTTTCCTATTTCTGGAATATATAGTTCAGTTATCACTCCCAGAATTTTCAGAGTAGTTGCACGATTAACAGGGTATAGCTTTATAAATTTCGTGAAATGATCCATTATGATGATTAGATATTTATATCGGTGTCGACCGCCAATACAGGGAAATGGCCTGCATATGTCTAAGAACACCTTTTCTAATTTCCCCTTCGATGTGATTAGTATCATAATGCCTTCCTTCTTTTCATTATTAGTCTTCACCAGTTGGCAAATATGACAGGATTTAATGTAATTTCTCACTTTCCGATTTATGTTTTTGATGTGACAGCTTTCTTCTAGTGCTTTTATCACTTTCAAGGCTCCCATATGGCCATATCGTACATGGTAGTCTAATATTATGTCCTTTTCGATATTTGTTGCAATAATCACCTTCCACGTTTCCTGATTTAGAGAAGTTTTAATAAATAATATTCCGTTATTAATATAGTAAAATTTAGATACAGTGTCATCTTGTTCTGCTAATCGATCCTTGATATTTCTTAACTTCAGGTCAGATTGCTGGTGGATGCTGATGTTCATCAATAATGCCTCTAAATCTGATCTGGTTCTAATAATGTTGTAGATCTTGAGTATGCTCTCCTTCTCTCCCTCAAAAGTTTGATCTTCCAAATTAATTCGTGATAGAACGTCTGCTACAACATTCTTTTTTCCTGGAATGTACTATAACGTCTCTCCTGCAAAGGCATTATAACATCGGGAACCAGTTCAATTATTCGCTGTTAATTAAACTAGCTGCCGTTGTTAGTAAAATTTACTTACCAACAAATTATGACAATGTGTATATCAGGAATTAGTCAAGGGTTACATAAATTTATTCACTCTCTGGGTATTAGCGAAAACATCTCTTTATTCTTGTATTTTAACTAACTATAAAAGGAATAGCTTTAATGGTCATCCTTTACTTTACTTTACTTTTAAAAGAAAAATTCTTATAAATTCTGCATTAAATATTCTTTAAATTTTTATTCTTTACTCTTTTTTATCTCAAAATCATTCAGCTATGTATTATTTCAATTACCACGGATCCGGGTCTCAACTTTGCAATATTCTAATATATCACAACATCATCCAAACTATTTGAAGAATAGTCCGGTGTAATTTTCAGAATTACTTTACCTTTAAACATCATCAGGTTATTACTGTATCATTACAGAAATTACAAACATTTATATGCTAATCTTTAAGTTATCTAAAAGTCTTTACAGGAAACTTTACTGTTCTTTTTGTTTCGGTTTTTAAAAAAAAGCAAGTTATGCACAAATGTTATGATTTAATATCACCTGAATAGAACGTGAGTTTGCTGTGGGTGTTCGTGATGGTCTTCTTCAGTAGGTTTTCTTGGGTGTAGTTCGTTGTTCCTCTGGATCCTCCATTTAGTTGATTGTTTCCGAGTTGTAGTCTAGTTCATGACGATTGGATTCTGCTACTTGAAGTTCATACGGTTGTTGTTGTAACTTTCTTCTTCTGGAGTTGGTTGTTCACATTTTACATTTTAATTGTTCTTATTTTAGCAGCACTGATGTTTACTTTAATATGGTAAGGAACATATCTTACCACTTACTGTTTGTAAAGAGATGTGTCGGCTAAGTTTTTTTTTTATATATTACCAATATTTGCTCCACGCACTAAATTACAAGTTTTTTGAGTTTTACCCCACCGCTACATTGGATTAAATCAAATATAACAACTAACGTCTGGTTGTATCGTTGTTTAGCGGTATACACCTAAGTGTAACTTTACAACACATTTTTGACCTGCTTACATGTCGAAGTTTCTCCGGCGACTGGGGGTTGTTTAGCGGCAGGGAGTCTGTAAGCTGGCGCGGTTTACGCGCTGAGAAAAGTAGTTCGTTCCTTTAGTATTAATAATTGTTCATTAATTAACTAGTAATAAATTATGCTACCTTTTTGTTATGAGTTATATATTTCCTTTATTATTAATACGTCTTTTATTTAATTAAAAGAATTATTATTTTTCGCTTAATAACATTGTACTTTGCGTGTTCGTACTGGACAATTTGCACGTTGATACAGGAATCTAGGTACAGATAAGGGGTGGATAATACTCTCACTTGTTATAAGAACAAAAAAATTAATTTGTGCTATTTAAATAATTTTTAAATCGTCACATCCTCCTGCACTTAAAGATGAGGACGGGGCGACGGGGTATTAAAAGAAAACCTAAGAAATACAATTACATTTTGGCACGGAACTTCGTGCTGAAATGTCTCTCCCTCAGATGATTTCTATCCATCAATTGATTATCTTACATCTTATAGAGAATATTTAAAATCTAATACATCTACTACACATAGAATACATAAATCTACCTTATATTTAATTCTTACATCTACTACCAGTTTTTTGCTTGATTTCTTCACTCGTTTTACGGCGTTATATTGATGAGTCGGTTACTAATAATAATAAAGTATTGTAATAACAATCGAATTACTTTTAGTTTACTGCGCTAGAGGTTTGTTGTTCGTCAGCTGACTTCTCATTCTTTATTTCATTCTCGCAGCACATTAGCTAAGGTTGATCAGGCCTTGCTAGTATTCGTACGAGGTGTTTGAGTTTATACTCAATTACGATATAGGATGTTGCAAAATCTTATTATATTCCTGTATAAGTATATACAACATATTTTACTCTTAATGCTTAAATAGTATTCTTGGTTTACTATCTTTCTCGTAGTCGTGCTTCTTTATTTTTACACGAAAACAATTTTTTATTTGAGACACATGGCTTCTGCGAACGTAATTGTCTGTATTGGGTTCATACAGCGCTACTGTTACGGGGGTGATGAACTTGTGAATCTTGTAGGGGCCACACCATCGGTATGATAATTTGGAAGTGGTCCTATCAACGGCTTTACTCGTAGGGTTAGTTTTATACATCACTAAATCACCTACTTTGTACTTTATTTTCCTATTATTCTGCTCATGATATTTCCGGGATTTTTGTAAATTCGCTCTCAAATTTGCACGAGCTTCGTTCCATATTTTCCTCATGTTATTCCCATTTATTTCGCGGGGCAATAATTAATGAATTTTCCACTTTGTGGTTAACGGATGGTTCGGTTTATACTTGAGCAGTAAATCAAATGGTGTTGATTTCTGTCCTTCATGATACGCTGAGTTGAAAGCAAATTGTATCCATGATAGATTTTGATCCCACGCTCTCTGGTCTTTAGCGTGATAAGATATTAAGGCTGATTTTAGGTTTCGCAAGTATCTCTCTGCTAGGTTTCCTTGCGGTCGGTACTCTGTCACTGTAATATGATTTATTCCTAATTTAAAACACATGTCTTTAAATTCTTTCGATTTAAACTGAGGTCCATTGTCAGATACTAGGTGTACTGGTGTACCATAATCTTTAAATAGTCTCTCTTCTAGAACCTTTATTGTCGTAGATGCTAAGGCACGTCTCATAGGGTACATCCATACGAATTTAGTGAAGGAGTCCACGCAAATTAATAGCATAGTATTTCCAGACTTAGAATGGGGATAAGGTCCAGAATAGTCTATGTATATCTTTGAGAAGGGTGTTGTGGGGATTTCTGAGATTAATTTTCCGACTTGACTGATTCGTGCTGGCTTGCTCAGGGCACAGATTTCGCATTGTTTCACGAACTTTGTTATTTCACTGTTCATGTTTTCCCAATGGTATTCCTTGCGAATACGATGTATAGTTTTCCCAATGGTATTCCTTGCGAATACGATGTATAGTTTTCCTAATTCCCATATGAGCTCCAATGGTTGATGAGTGGTAGTATTCCATTAGCATAGGTTTAATTATTTCCGGGGCGATTATTCTCAGTGATTTTCCGTTAGCCTTTTTAAAACAAAGTATTCGTTTACTCAAGGTATATTTGTCAGAATAATTTCCTTTATCTATTTGTTCTATTATTTTACACAATTTCGGATCTTGTTGTTGGTGATATGCTATATCCTTAAATGCAAGGGGGAAGTTAGTAATTAGCGTATTAACAGTAGTGGTTTCAACATTGTTTTCGCCAGGTGTGGTATTGGGTAGTTGGAACATGCGGGATAGTGTATCGGCTACTACATTTTGAGTACCACGAATATGTTGTACTTTGAACTTGTAGCAATTTAATCTTAACACCCATCTTCCGATACGACCTAACTGTTTTGGATGGTTCAATAACCATGACAAAGCTTGATTGTCGGTTTCTAGTAGAAATTCCTTGTGTTCCAAAAATGGTTTGAATTTTTCGAAGGCGAATACTACAGCTAAACATTCAAGTTCATAGGCTGAGAACTTCCTTTCTTGCTCCGTCAATGTACGTGATGCATAGCTGATCGGGAGTCTAGTATTATTGATTTCTTGGTATATTACGGCTCCTAATGCTACACTAGAACTGTCGGTCTGTACGACAAATAGTTTACTGAAATCTGCTAACTGCAATACCGGTGGGGATATTATGCTTTCTTTGAGTGTTTCAAAAGCGGCTTGATGTCGAGTAGTCGACTCGAATTTCGCTCCTTTCTTTCTTAATGCATTTAATGGGGCTGCTATATCCGCTAGGTGGGGTATGTACTTGTGAAAGTAATTGATCATACCTAAAAATCGAGCTATACCTTTGGTGTCTCTAGGTGGTAAAAATTCTCGGATTGCGCGCGTACGTTCGGGATCGATGCTAACCTTACCTTCAGTTGATACTATATGACCTAAGAAAGAGAATTGTTTTACTGCGAAATTAACTTTACTAGGGTTTACCGTTAGTCCAGCTTTCTTTAACCTCGATAATACTTCACGCAAGTGATCAATATGTTGATCCATCGATTCACTATATACTACTATGTCGTCAAGATAGTGATATACGAATTTAAATTTAACGTCATGAAGTATTTTTTCTAACAGTCTGCTACATACTGAACTTCCTTGTGATATACCGAATGGTACTCTAGTAAATTGATATAGATTAAATGGGGCAGCAAACGCAGTTAGATGTTTTGATTCCTCAGCTAGTGGGATTTGGTGTAATGCCTGGTTGAGATACATTATGGTGAAGATTTTCGCTTTGGTAAAATAGTGGAACGCACTGTGAATGTCGGGCAGGGGAATCGATTCAAATTCTATATTCTTATTCAGCTGTCTATAATCCACGACTAGTCTATGTTTGTCAGTTTCTTTTGGTACTAGGAATGCAGGTGATGAGTATGGAGAAGTTGACGGTTCTATGACGCGTTGCTCTAGGAGTTTGTTGATTTGGTTTCTCATTATTTCCATCTTGGGCGGTGATAATTTGTATGGGTGAAGACGTATTACCTTGTTGTCACTTAGATTTATTTTGTATTCGATTAAGTGGGTTAATCCTAACTTGGGTGTAAGTACAGTAGAAAATTCCCTTATTAACTTTTGAATTCTTTGTCGCTCATTTTCTTTTAAATGACTCAAACTAGATTAATGATGCTCTAACTGAATAATTGATGTTTCACAATTCGCGTTGTCACTTAGCTCGGAGTCGAACTGATATTTTCGAGTACGATCAAATCTGAAGAAATATTGTTTTGCGTATATGTCAAGGATTAAGCCAGTTTTACTTATAAAGTCAGCGCCTAGTATTAAGTTTTGTCCTAACACTTCAGCTACGAGTAGGGGAACATACCAAGTAAAATTCTTTATTTTTAATTTCACCGTAATACTGCGCGATATATTTAGGTTTTGCTTATTTGCGGTGGTACACTTTACGTTCACGTTTTGGCTACGTTTAATAAGATTATGATTAGCTAATACGCTGGCTAGCTGTTGACTGATTATACTACGTGTAGATCCTGAATCGATTAACCCAAGGATATTCGTTGCTCCAAGGTCTATCTGTATGTAGGATAATTGGCATATACTTGTTTTGCAGGTACCAATAAAGTTGAACTTTTCAATAAATCTTGTTAAGTAAGGGTCTATACGTTTATTTGTATTTATTTTTACTTTAGAATTATTAGTGTTTATACCTTTCCTTCTGATGCTGCGGAAGACGTAGGATTTTTATTCTTCCCGCTTCACATGTTTTTTGACTGGTCGGTTTTCTGTTGGTACCGCTTTTGTTTACAATTCTTGCTAATGTGGCCGGACTTTCCACAGTTATAACATCTTCTTTCCTCATTTACATCGCTCGCATGTTGTCGGGGTTTTTGTAGAGAGTTTGAAGTACTAGGGTAGCTTTGGGTTTTAGATGTACTTAGAATCGCTTATCGCGGTAGGTTCGAGTATCAGTCCCAATGGGTAGAGGTAGGAATGAATCTCTGCGTTGAGTCTTGGACATAAAAACGCGTCTGTTTTGGTCAGAATACCAGACGTTGGACGAATGTATACAACACAGTTCTAGTTCAGTGAAAGTGATTGGTTTCTTCATGAGTGCTAGGCGAGATCGCTCCTCGGGCGATAGTCCTACTAAGATAGTGTCTACTAGCTGTTGTTCACTCCATTTAACTTGTAGCAATAAGGCCGATTCCCTTATTTCAGATATATAATGAGCTAATCTCTCGTATGCTCCTTGTACACGAAGTACTAGGTTCCGCTTCAATTCTTCGTAGATACCGGTGGGAATGAAGTGTCTTATCAGGGTGGTATGAAGTTGCTCTACAGGGTGATTAGACCTTAGTGATTCTAACACACAATCTTTTAAAAGGAGATCTACATTTAGGTAGAATTACTTGTAAAATTTGGTCATCTCTTAATTGCCGCAGATCCTTATTTTGTAAAAGGTGCTTGATAAAATCTAGGAGTTTGGTAATATTCAGCCCATCAGTGGTTGGTATCTCAGATAAAATACGTTCTACGGGGTGAGTTATTTTTCCATAAAGCTCGGTAGTTAGATTTAATTGAGTCGTCATTCTAGGTTTTTCCGCAGATTGATTCGTCGGTTAGTGAGGAGGTAAATCGTAGGTACTAGTCATATTCTCTAGTTCATTTGGAAGTAACGTGACGTTTACGGGTTGGATATTTACTTGTCTATCGGTTAACCGTTCCTTAACGGGATCTATATTATATTCCTGAAATTTTACAGCACCGGTTTGCTGTTCTTGAGTAGGAGATAGGGTAGGGGAAATATTTAGTTTCGTCATTGCTTCTTCGATCTCTTCTAATCTAAACGATTCGGACCTTCGACGTAATTCGCGCATTATCCCGGGTAATTGTTGCAATGCTTCTTCCGCGAATTTTTGCGCGTCCGGTGGGTAACTTTATCACCGGGCCAATTCAACAAATTGGTGATGCGGCGGGTCAGATGTTCGATTCTTTGAGTGGTTCGTGAAATTACTGCGGGGGATTTTTCATCTCGCAGGGTTTGTGCGATGGAGGTAAGTTCCGTATATTTGTAATAGCACGTTTCCTTTTCACTTTCGAAGTCTAATACACTTAAACGATTTAACAGTGAGGGTTTGTCTGGTCTATTTTCACGTAACGTTTTGCGCAGTTCCGCGACCGTTACATTTGCATATGGAAGACCGCGTAACAAGGCTTCACAGCTTAATTCGTCCTTCAACAACAAGTCGGGGTTAAATTGAGCCATTGTTGTGGTAATAATGACTTTTAAATAAACTAAGTATTACGTACGACAAATCTTATGTCATCTATTTTAAATACTTATAAAATTTGAATTCATTTAAACACACACATATATATCTATTACCACACATAGAATCTTATACTAATTAATCAAATTAAAATTATCTCAAATCAATTAAATTTTCTGTACTCCTAGCAATTATCACTCAAGACAAAATGATAATATTATTTTATAGTGGAGAGAAATTTCACACACGAAGAATTCATTGCTTTTATAATAGCAATGGATCAGCTGTTTGGGGAGTCTTATTGTTTACGTAGGGGTGGTTTAACAAAGAAGGGTGATACGGACAATCTCAAACACGATTAATTCCTGTTCTGGACGGTCTGTTATGTCCGCGAGGGAATCCCATACAAACAACTTACTTGTGTACAAGGGGGAGAGCGTACATTTCTCGACACGCATTTAACATGAAATAGCCTGTAAACACCGACAGGTTTAAAATGGAATATTTTTACCAGCAAGGACTTGTTTATTACGGCAATATCCTAATACTAATATTATTATTTCTTAATTAAAACTTTATTTATTTATTTGTTCACAATTTCAGAGTGAATAAATTTATATATTCTACAAAGTTACTGTTAATTAATTATCAGCAGAGTATACACTATATTTTTACACAAAAGCAAGCAGAGTGGCGCATCTTATAACGTCTCTCCTGCAAAGACATTATAACATCGGGAACCAGTTCAATTGTTCGCTGTTAATTAAACTAGCTGCCGTTGTTAGTAAAATTTACTTACCAACAAATTATGACAATGTATATATCAGGAATTAGTCAAGGGTTACATAAATTTATTCACTCTCTGGGTATTAGCGAAAACATCTCTTTATTCTTGTATTTTAACTAACTATAAAAGGAATAGCTTTAATGGTCATCCTTTACTTTACTTTACTTTTAAAAGAAAAATTCTTATAAATTCTGCATTAAATATTCTTTAAATTTTTATTCTTTACTCTTTTTTATCTCAAAATCATTCAGCTATGTATTATTTCAATTACCACGGATCCGGGTCTCAACTTTGCAATATTCTAATATATCACAACATCATCCAAACTATTTGAAGAATAGTCCGGTGTAATTTTCAGAATTACTTTACCTTTAAACATCATCAGGTTATTACTGTATCATTACAGAAATTACAAACATTTATATGCTAATCTTTAAGTTATCTAAAAGTCTTTACAGGAAACTTTACTGTTCTTTTTGTTTCGGTTTTTAAAAAAAAGCAAGTTATGCACAAATGTTATGATTTAATATCACCTGAATAGAACGTGAGTTTGCTGTGGGTGTTCGTGATGGTCTTCTTCAGTAGGTTTTCTTGGGTGTAGTTCGTTGTTCCTCTGGATCCTCCATTTAGTTGATTGTTTCCGAGTTGTAGTCTAGTTCATGACGATTGGATTCTGCTACTTGAAGTTCATACGGTTGTTGTTGTAACTTTCTTCTTCTGGAGTTGGTTGTTCACATTTTACATTTTAATTGTTCTTATTTTAGCAGCACTGATGTTTACTTTAATATGGTAAGGAACATATCTTACCACTTACTGTTTGTAAAGAGATGTGTCGGCTAAGTTTTTTTTTATATATTACCAATATTTGCTCCACGCACTAAATTACAAGTTTTTTGAGTTTTACCCCACCGCTACATTGGATTAAATCAAATATAACAACTAACGTCTGGTTGTATCGTTGTTTAGCGGTATACACCTAAGTGTAACTTTACAACACATTTTTGACCTGCTTATATGTCGAAGTTTCTCCGGCGACTGGGGGTTGTTTAGCGGCAGGGAGTCTGTAAGCTGGCGCGGTTTACGCGCTGAGAAAAGTAGTTCGTTCCTTTAGTATTAATAATTGTTCATTAATTAACTAGTAGTAAATTATGCTACCTTTTTGTTATGAGTTATATATTTCCTTTATTATTAATACGTCTTTTATTTAATTAAAAGAATTATTATTTTTCGCTTAATAACATTGTACTTTGCGTGTTCGTACTGGACAATTTGCACGTTGATACAGGAATCTAGGTACAGATAAGGGGTGGATAATACTCTCACTTGTTATAAGAACAAAACAATTAATTTGTGCTATTTAAATAATTTTTAAATCGTCACAGTACTCCCATCGTAGATCGTACTCTTGCAGGGCAAGTATCTACCTGGTCAGTCTGCCGTGACTCAACTTACATCTCCTTAAAAATGATATGGATTTATGGTCAGTCCGGACTGTTACTGGATAACCCAAAATATAGGTACGGAATTTACTACAAGCAAATACTACACTGAGTAACTCTTTTTCAGTTACATTGTAGTTCCTTTCACATTGATTTAAGGTCCGACTAGCGAAGCTAATCACTAAATGATGACCATTTTCGTCCTCTTGATACAGTGTTGTTCCTAAACTGATGTTGCTGGCATCGCAGTTTAAAAAGAAAGGTTGTTTAAAATTTGGGTGGTGAAGTATAACTATTTTTAAAAACTTGTCCTTAATGAGTTGAAAGGTAACGTCTTGCTCTTGACCCCAGATCCATTGGTTTTGGATGATAATTGCTATTGAAATTTGGCCGTTAGCTCTGAATATTGGTTCTGGAATTTTCTGTAATAATTACAGAGTCCTAAAAACGACTGTAATTGTTTTCAATTTTTTATTTAGGGAACTTCTGTATTGCTTACACCTTTTCTAATGACGGTGAGATTCCTTGGTCGTTTAAATTAAATCCCAAGAACTGGACTTCTTTAGCAATGAATTTTGATTTTTCTAATTTAAGGGTTATATTGTTAATAGCTAATTTCTCTAATACATGTTCCAGTCGGTAGCAGTGTTCCTCCCAGGTTTCCGAGGTAATTAGTAGATCGTCTACGTACACAGTGGTAAACTGGAGTGCTTCTTGGCCAAGTATCTGGTCCATACATGCCACAAAGATGGCTACTGAATTCACGAGTCCGAAGGGCAATCTCTTGAATTGATAATTGCGCCCTTCGAATATGAACGCCATATACTGGCGACTCTGTGGGTGCAACTCCACTTACCAGTAACCGCACACAGTGTCCGATGTACTAATGAACTTGGTACCGTGGAACCTCTTTAAAATTTCTTCTATCTCACCGGGCGACGTTTTATCATTTATAATCATCTTATATGTCCCGCGTGCATCCAAACAAAGCCGGACTTGGCCGTTTTTCTTTGGAATAGCCACGATCGGACTGGTGAATGGGGATTGACTACTCTCTATAATGTCACTACAGATCATTTTATTAATTTCAGCTCGTACTGCCTCCTTCAGTGAATGCGTTATAGGATATGACTTTCTGTTAAACTCCACTGGTTCCCTAAATTGAATTTTGCATTGGTAGTTTTTTATCTTGCCAGGCTCATCTGAGAATACTGCTCGATACTTCTCATAGATTTGTATTAAAGTGTTTGCTTGGTGTATTGGTATTTTTCCTTGGTAAGTTATTTCTGCATCGGAAGTTCCTTATTTCCTGTATCTTCTGTTCCCATAAATCATCTTCTTTATTATTGTATACTATATGGTTATATAATGATTCGTTTCCTATATAATTTATTTCACGAAGTTGTTGGTGGATACTATCGGGAAGTATTGTCTCGCTACCTACTAAATCCGCCGTCCATGTTACCCCTTCTGAAAACAGCGATACCTTCTCCTTACTCAAATCAATAATAGCTGAGTTTCTCCTTAGTATATCACACCCTACCAATATATTGAATGGCAATCCTGTTGCAATTAAAAACACCATATTCATAGCTATACCCATGCTAATAACATTTACGGACACTTGTTTTCTTATAGTCTTGTTCTGGCGACCAGTGGCCCCTATTAATATAATATTGTTTACTGGTAATATCGGCAATGTTCGACCACATTCTTTTTGGATTCTTTCTAATTCAATGCTATTAATTATGGATACATTTGCACCCGTATCAATCATTATTTGGGCGAAAATCCCTTCAATTTCTGCGTTTACATATATGATTTCATTATTTCGACTATTGAGGAATGTGTTGTTCTCTTATAATAGCTCATTTCTTATATTTTTCAAATAATTATTGGTAATAATGGTAATATTCTTTAAGTTGTTGGCACCTTGTAGTTCTTGTTCATACCCAGGAGATAGGAGCAGTGAAGGGTCGTGAAAATTTATCACTGCCTCCTCCCGTTTAAATTATCGTTGTCGTTGTTATTATTAGGGCTGACCGGGATGTCGGTCTGGAAACTTTGAGTCGGTTCCTGCCGCTCAGTACTGTGGTCAAATGGTGGTCCGTGGTTTGGTTGCCTGTCTCGATCATCTAAACTGGTACTTCGTCTGTGTTGGTTGTATATCGGATTATCACGTCCTCCATTCCTCTGCCGGTTATCATAATTGTGAACACTGCTCTGTCTCTGGTATGTATACCTCCTTTGACCATTATCTTCTGCCCTTATAAAATTTACTCTAGGTCTAGAAACCCTATTATTATTATTGTTGTTATTTGATTGGTAATTTCTGTTATTATTATAATAATGTTCGGTATTACCTTGGTTGGGGTTTATCTGACTATTATTATTATTGTTGTTATGATAATAATTATTTCTATTATTAGGGTAGCTGTTATTATTTCTGTTATGATTCTGGTTATTATTATTATGGTTATTATTACAATAATAATTAGAATTGTTGCGGTTCCCGGGGTAGTTATTATTATTATTATGGTTATTATTACTATTAGGATACGGATTTTTTCTCAAGTCAGGCCTATCGTTCCTTTTTCTACTTTGACGATAGTAGTCTTCATTTTCGTAATTTTCCAATAATTCTGTCATAGCTTGCACCGTTTTTATTTGGCTACCCCTTCTCGCTCTTATGATGTCTTCATCATAGTGGTACGACAATTTGTTCACTAGACATTCCTCTGGTATAGTAGGTTCCAAATGTTTTGCCAAACACACCTTCCCCAGGAAATAGGCAGTCATTGTAGGACTACCTACATGGGCATTGTATCTTCCATGACAGATGTTATCACGTATCAGGTTTTGTGTTGTCTCCGACCAATACTTTGCCTTGAACAGGTTCTTAAATTGTTGGTAGTCCGTGATTTCACTCCTATTTGCCATCCACCAATTGTCGGTCATCTCTCTGAAAGATTCATCCAATAGTTCCCGGTTGTTACTCCATCTATTTCCCCGATGTTTAGCAAAATATTCTTCAATCCTGGCCAAAAACTCCATAGGTTTTCTTTTATACTGGCGAAAATTCAGCCATTCTCGATTTTCATTAACAGGAATACCCGTAAGGTTAGTGGGCCTATTTCGAATTAATTCGATCTCCTCTTGGCTCTGCCGTACTTGACTGGTTATATTTGTCATGGCAACTTCGATACCGTCACACCTTTCCGTGACTTGGTTCTGTCCTTCCCTAATTCTTCCTTTGTTTCTCTTCAGTTTTCTTCCAATTTGTTTCGATTATGTTCTCCGATATTATTTATTTTGGTGTTTACTTCTTCCTTAAAACCCTGTACTTCCCGCTCAGTCTGGCTACATCTTTCGTCAGCTTCCATAATTTGTTGTTTTATTCCTATTGTTTCTTCTTCCAATTTCCGGTTTGTGGATTCCTTATTATCGTTGATTTCCTTGCTCAATTCTTCTTTCAACAACTCTATCCTTTCATCTAACTTGTTGATATTTTCCTGGGTAACCTCCCTCAATTCTTCTCTTAACAGTTGGTTATTCTCATCCATTTTCTCCTCCATCTTCTTATTGTTTTCATCTATTTTCTTACTGGTATTTTCGATTTGGTGACTCAATTCTCCCAATTCTTCCTTTGTGGATTGGTTGTTTTCATCCATTTTCTTACTCAATTCTTTCTTTAACAGTTGGTTGTCATCCTTCAATTCTTCTAACTTCTCCCCCATCTTCTCTTCCATCTTCTTGTTATTCTCCCTTAACTCTTCCTTCAACTGTTGGTTGTCACTTTCCATCTTCTTACTATTTTCTTCCATCTTCTCTTCCATCTTCTTGCTGGTTTCTCCTATGTCTTTCCTTAATTCTTCCTTTGTGGATTCTATATTCTTATTTATTGATTTGCTCTCCTCCCTCATTTCCATCATCATTCTCATCATGGTTTCCTGTAAATTGACATCCCCTGTTTGTGTGGGTATCTCGGGTTGTTCCTCCTGTTGTGTGGGTGTTGGTTCGGTTCCGCAGGAAGTAATCTTCCTTCTATATCTTCAACCGGAGTTGCCTCTTTGTCGTCCATATCGATCTCTTCGATCTCTTTTTCAGCATCTGCTGCCCTTTTCTTTGATATTGCTCGTTTCGGCATTTTTATTACACTTCCTGACTTTATAACAGCTGCCGGCTAAAATTAAAAAATTGGGCAGATTATTCTTATCTTTTATGGCCTATCAATTACTAATTAAAGCCCCTTAATTTGGACGCCAATTTTGTAACAAAATGTAATTTTTAGATTTTCTGAGTTACAAAAAAATTGTAATAAAAAAAATTTTGTTTGAAAAAATGTTATTTATTTAATTAATTATTTAATTATTTTTGATGTATTTATGTAATTTTATTTCTTTTAATTATTAATTTAATCAATTTAATCGCTTAAAATAACTAGGATTGTTTTTCCGCGTTAATCAGATTATCTCCTGTAATAATCGATTAGCGGTCTTTCGTTATTCTATGAGGGTCCTCATTCAGTGATGTTATTGTCTTCTTTTCTTGGAGTCCGGATGTCAAACATTATCTACAATTCCTTTATTTATATTTCTACCAATAAATGAAACTCAAAATTACAAGATTCAAGGAATTTATTAACATTATTGAGAGTAATTGATTTTGAATCGATTAGTTAATCGACAAATAACAAACTCGTATCTCAGGGCGAGTGAATTCAGTACCTATATAAAGTATTAATATTAATTTACGGATTCTTTGAACTGTTATTATAATAGTCAGAGAAAAAGGGCAAAGCTGAAAAGTATAATTCTTACAATAAAAACTGCTTAATTATCTAAAATACAAAATATTATTGAATAGACAATGTTAGTAAGATAAATTTCTCGAACCCAACTCGTGATGCTGTTCTGCCGACACCGCACAGGATTCTGGGAATAGTCCAAAATGGCCGCCCCCGTGCTGAATGTAAACGAAGCGTCTTCACTGCATAATTCTTCCAAATAAATGTTGGTTATTGGTGTATTCCTCTTCCAAGTAGTAGTGGTTAATTACTCTTCATCACAGTGTAATTATTCGGGAGTCGTGGTCGGTTGTCCGGCACGGCAATCATCAGTGTTCAACGTGTTCTTGTTCTAATGGAGGTGAAATTTTACAGTGTCCAATTTTGTGTCGATATTATTTTTTGAATTCACGTTCATATATTTTGGTTATCTGGATGACGACTTCAAATCTTCACAATTAGATTAATTTGGTTGATTCCAGATTAACTCACTGTAGATCAATCATATTTTTCAATTTCTCTGGGTTATTTTTTATAGGTTTAGTTATATCCAAAAATTATCTTCTCTCTTTTAGAATGAATTCATTTGTCTGAGCTCGTTTTGAAGTGTACGTCTCAACGTGTAACAATCAACTAACTCCCTTCCTTCTTCAAACAATAGGTCTTGGCTGATTTAATATTAATTCGACATCGTTTTATCCAGATGGCATTTCCGCCTAAATAATTGACCTTTAGATTATATAATTAATTACGTTTTTACTATTATTTAATTTTATTAAATACTAATTACATATTCACTTTCCTTAGTTAATTCTGCGTTATTTACTACCAAACATTATATACCTTTATACATTATATTGGAATTATATTGCCAAATACAGTTAGACAACATGTTGATTAGAAAAGACTTTATTCATTGAACTGAACTTCATAGAATACATACATCCGTTATAACAATAATAATACGCGCATGCGTATTGTACATACATTGTTTAACCATATTTAAATTGTACATATGATATATTTGACATTCCCCCTCAATTTAAATACCCATATAATTTAAATACCCTTAATTTACATTTGGAACAGTTTTGGTATGAGTACAGTTGATAAATTTACTTAAATAAAAAAAAAATAAATGCAAAATTGAAAATTTTGGTATCTGAAAACTATTTTATGTTGAGTTTTTCAAAAAACTTTGCAAACTTTATATTATTTAAGGATTTTGTGAAAATATCAGCTACATTATCTTGGGTTTTTATGTACTCTAATTCAATAAGTTTTTTGTGTATAAGATCCTTAATATAGTGATATTTAATGTCTATATGTCTAGTACGTCTGCTATTGTCATAGCTTTCATATATTTTTTTTTTTTTTTTTTTGCGGGGGAGGAAAAATGCATTATGCACCATCAGGAGACACCCGACTGGTCTCCCGGTGTGTGGGACTCGCACCCACTAAAATACCTCCACTTTACAGGCAGGGAACCCCCCCTGGAACAACTATTCGTATGGCTTCAGGGTGGCATCTCGTATTGCGCCTACTAGGCTTCTACAGCTTTATCTATATCATCGACCTGTGAGACGGTCCAGTTCAGGCTTCTTTTGCCGCAGGACCATCCTCACGAAGGTCACAACCATGTCCCAGTTCTCTTTGCTCTTGAGCATGACGCCTATGATGTTATCAGGCGTCATGGGGCCAATCTCCGATTCGAGTCCTCGCCTCTCCAGCACCCACGTTGACACTCGAAAAAAGTATGATGAGCGTCATCAGAGTCTGAGTCGCCATACACGCACGACGATCCTCCATCTTACCCATCCTTCGCAGGTATGCACAGAAATAACCATGCCCTGTCAGGAATTGAGTAAGGTAATAATCTACCTCGCCGTGCGTTCTGTCCACCCATTCAGGGAGGTTCCCAATCAGCCTCGCCGTCCACCTAGCTCGACTCTCCTGCTCCAATCGTAGTTGCCAGCTCCGCATGGAGTGTGCCCTGGCCACTGCTCTTGCTTCTACAAACCCCAAGTCTTCCTTGGTTGTGTAGACCCTCCTTCTCTCCTCAGCCATCAGATCTATTGGCATTACTCCAGCGACGACCAACACTGCTGGTTCCGACACCGTTCTGTAGGAGCTTGCAATCCGAAGTGCTCCTCTTCGTTGTACCGCGGCCATCTGTTTGCGGCATTTTTCTTGCTTCAGTGCGTCGGCCCAGACCTCGCATCCGTAGAGGAGAATCGAGTTTGTCACCGACATCAGCAGTCGCCGTCTTCCTGCAGCTGGGCCTCCGACATTTGCCATTAGTCTGCTTAGCACAGCAACGACCTTAGCGGCTTTCTCCGAGGAACATCGAATTTGCTCCCAGTAGGAAAGCTTAGTATCCAGGTGCACCCCTAGATACTTCACCGCTGGCTTTGATATTATCGCCTTTTCCCCCACCACGAACTGTGTGATTGTGGGTATACGTCGACGAGTGAGCAGCACAATCTCTGTCTTCTCCGTCGCAAGGCTCAGATCGTGTTCGTCCATCCAGTTGCGGACCCTGCGCATGACCTGGTTCAGCATGCGCTGCGCCTCCTCTGCGTCTCTCGCGGTGATCACGGCAGCCACGTCATCAGCATATGCTACCAGAAAGGTATCATCTGGCATCTCCATCCGGAGGATTCCATTATAGAAGGCATTCCACAGGTCGGGGCCCAAGATAGAGCCTTGAGCTACGCCTCCTGTTATCTCTCTGCTGCGTGGCCCATCTGCTGTGTCGTACCGGAGCTCCCTGTCCCTCAAGTAACATCCGGAGCAGGTAGTCCGGCGCTTGAAAGACGTCCTCCAGAGCAGCTAGCAAGTCTGTCCACCTGGCCGAATTAAAGGCGTTGCGTACGTCCAGTGTAGCGAGTAGCACCATCCTTCTGGAGAAGTGATTACCCCGCTGGGCCACCTGGACGGCATTCAAGATCTCTTGTATGGCTCCAATGGTGGATCTGGCCGTTCTGAACCCGTACTGCCTCGCTGACAGATCTCCCGCATCCCGAATTGCCACTACTTGGCGAGGCCTGAGTAGATGTTCCAGTAGTTTCCCTGCCGTATCCAGCATACAAAGAGGTCTGTATGCCGACGGGGAATTCGGGCCGCCCTTCCCTTTGCCGACTAAGACTAGTCTCTGGATCTTCCACCTCTTCGGGAAGACTCCGTCTTTGAGGCAACGGTTGTACATATTGAGTAGCACCTGGGGGCAGGATCTAGCGACCACCCTCAGCACTTCCGCAGGTATACCATCCGGCCCTGGTGCCTTCTTGTTGCGCAGGGAGCTAGCAGCTAGTGATAGCTCGTCCTCGCTGAAAATCGGGACGTCTTCCAATGGGCCTGGATACTCCTCACGATCCCTCAGTGGATGACGAGGAAATACACCGTCCACGATGAAGCGCATCCGATTTTCGTCCATCCTTGGGCTACGAGGCCGGGCTCCAAGCCTGCTCATTACCAGCCTGTACCCCAGACCCCAGGGATCAGAATCTAGATCATTCCTGAGGGTCTCCCACTTGAGCCGTTTGGTTCTGTTGATGGCCTCCTTCAGTCTTTTCCTGGCGAGCCGATATTCGTCTTGCGCTTCGGCTGCTGCAATCGCGTTTCTTCGTCAGTTTCTAGTCGCCATGCGACGCGAGCGCAAGCAACGTCTCCTGAGGTCAGCAATCTCGTCTGTCCACCAGTACGCCACTGTCTTCCCCCCGCGAAGTCTCGCTCTCCTGGGCACAGACACATCGCAGGCATTCCGTTTGAGGCGCATTGTCGCACTGACGACTTCCTCTGTCGAACCCAAGCTGTTCATCACCGCCTCCTTTCCGATCGCGATGACATCCTGCAACAACTCCACGTCCAGTTTGGACACATTCCAGCCAGGTGTTCGGCTGGGTTCAGCTATGGGTGAATGCTGAACTCTCCGCAGGGTGAAAGCGATATACTGGTGATCACTACCAGTATAATCTTCCAGCACCTCCCAGTTCATGACGCTGTGCGCCAATGCGTCGGACACCAAAGTAATGTCCGGGATTGTCTCGGCGTAACCAGGTCTTCTAAAAGTTGAGACACCGCCCACATTGGCCACCGCGAGCCCGACTCTTGCTGCCATCTCTAACACGTACCGTCCCCTGGTGCACGTCGCAGGCATTCCCCACTCCACCGCTTTGGCGTTGAAGTCTCCAGCGACCACGCAGGGTCCTTCCATCTCACGAATCGTGTCTTCCAATTTGTCCACTTTCTCACGAAATTCGTGGATGGTCTCGTTAGGGGTGAGGTAGCAGCTCACATAAGTGATAGCTTTCACACATGTTAAGTGCACTTTGGTTGTCTACATAAATTAAAGGAATTAGGACATTGCACTTCAAGTCCACAAGTATGCGTTGAAAGTATACCACATCCATCGCTGCCATTGCACATGCTATGTATTCCGCTTCAGCTGTTGACTGGGATACGCATGTTTGTTTCTTTGTAAACCAGGATACAGGGTTGTTGGAGTGATATATTATACATCCACTTGTACTCTTTCTGCTGGTGATGTCTCCTGCCCAATCTGCATCTGAATATGTGATTAATCCAGTATCTTGATTTTTATGAAATGTGAGATTCAAATGCTTGGTACCGTTTAAGTACCTCAATACCCTCTTCGCAGCAATCCAGAGTTGTTTAGTGGGTTTATCAAGATATCTACTTAAGACAGATGTAGCGTAAGCTATGTCTGGTCTACTTACAATTGATATGTAGATAAGTGAACTAAGGAGTTCTCTGTAAAGTAAGTTTTTGTCCACTGGTAGAGATAGGTCAACCTGGAAATTGTGTTCCCTAGGTGTATCCATCGGTTTTCCATTTTCCAGACCAAATCTTGAGATTACTTTTTGTATGAATTCCTTTTGAGAAATGGTGATCTGCTCTTTATTTACATTGATGTCTGTGCCCAGAAAGTTGTTGATTATTCCTAATTCTTTGCGTTGAACTTCTTTTTAAGGAACTCAATGATTTTTAGACATTCGCTCTTGTCACCTGTGATGATTATATCATCAAGCCATATAATAAGGTAAACATTTTTACCCAAGTACAAACAAAAGTCATTCTGAGATCTGATTAGACCATAATGTTGCACAGCCTCGTTAAACCTTTCATTCCATTTTCTGGGTGAAGAGTGAAGACCGTATAAGCTTTTCATGAGTTTTAGAGCATTCGTTGGACATTTTACTCCTTTGGGTGGTTTTATATAAACTTCAGTGTCTAGCTTGCCATTTAGGAATGCTGTAGGGATATCAAGTTATTTAATTTCCCATCCATTTTGCAGTGCTACAGACAGTAAGATTCTGATGGTGGAAAGTTGAGCGACTGGTGCATAAATGTTGGAGGACACTTCCTCTTGAAATCCTTTTGCTACTAGACGAGCTTTCTTAGTGCCATCAGGCTTGATTTTGAAAAGCCACATTGTGTCAATAGCTTTGATGCCTTTGGGTAGATTTGTTGCCTTCCAAGTTTGATGTTTTTCGAGGGCACTTATTTCCTTTTGTATCGCTTCTTCCCAACCATCTCTAGTACATATGGCATCTTCATAAGAGATTGGTACTCCTGCACAAAGACAGTACGCTAAGTGCATCTCATCTTCATTTTGACTAAAACTTTCATTATAATCCTTGTACAGTATATAATCTTTAAATTTCTCTGGAACAGTTTTAATTCTTTCACTTCTACGCAGTGATGTTTGATCACCCTGTTGGACAGTATCGCTTAGACTGCTGTCTCTATGTGCAGGTGAGGTGCCAGTGACATTTTGAACCTGGATGTCTCCTTCGCTCATACTTTGATGCTCTTTATCACCTACACTGTCACCTCCAATTACCATTTGTGGGATATCTTCTAAGGCTTTCTGATTAGTATAGTTGATGTTAATTTCATCAAAGGTAACATCCCTTGAGATTATAATTTCACTTGTTTCATTTTGATTTAATTGTCTCCAAGTCACGTTACTAATATTTAGAATTAATATTAGGCAATTACCTGTATTAACTTCCGTCTTGTGACTTCTTTAGTTTTTTCCTTAAAACAACGCGTTTCGAGAATAAATTCTCATCATCAGGTTTTTTAAAAATTATAAACACATCAAATTCACCCAAAAGGGGTCGTCAACTATTTAAAATACACAAACACAAAAACACCACACATAATTAAACACCGACACAGTCACGGCACAGTCCGATGCGCATCGTCTCGCCGCCAACGACCAACTGTTGCACTTTGTCTTATACGACCGTTATCATTGCCCGCTGACCCATCGATATCGATGGCCGTGTTGTACAGCAGATTCGATCGGAACGAAACTTTGTCATTAAGTAGCTGGTCCGTTTGTAACTTAGAAGCCCTGTATATCTCATATTCCTCCACAGCGTTCATGTATGCACCCTTTTTACAATTATGAAGCAGTTTAAAGTTTGTGTGGAAGTCTGAGTACTTATGATTATACAGCATTAAATGCTGAGCGTAACTGGATCTAGTTTTCGAGATATCACTTTTGGGCAGGTGTTCTTTAAAACGTTCGGCTGACGGCCTGCCCGTTTGCCCTATATAGAATTTGTCACAGTCATCGCATTCAAGCTTGTACACTCCAGTTTTCTCTTCAGCCGGGATATGAGTTCTTTGTCCCAAACGTTTTTTGATGTTATTTGTCGTTTTAAAGGCCACTGCTATTTTACGTTTTTTCAGCTCATTCTTTACAATGACTGGTAGTACATTTGTGTACTCAGTTACTATAAATTTAGTATCTTCTTTAGATGGGCCGGTTAATCTGCTTTTACTATTGATTTTTACCGAGTGTTTTCTTATAAGCTTGTCTATGATTCCACTGTTATACCCATTAGCGATAGCTATACTTTTGATTATATTAGTCTCTTTCACTCTGTCTTTTTGCTCAAGGGGAATAGCAATCAATAGTAATCAAAAGTATAGCTATCGCTAATGGGTATAACAGTAGAATCATAGACAAGCTTATAAGAAAACACTCGGTAGAAATCAATAGTAAAAGCAGATTAACCGGCCCACCTAAAGAAGATACTAAATTTATAGTAACTGAGTACACAAATGTACTTCCAGTCATTGTAAAGAATGAGCTGAAAAAACGTAAAATAGCAGTGGCCTTTAAAACGACAAATAACATCAAAAAACGTTTGGGACAAAGAACTCATATCCCGGCTGAAGAGAAAACTGGAGTGTACAAGCTTGAATGCGATGACTGTGACAAATTCTATATAGGACAAACGGGCAGGCCGTCAGCCGAACGTTTTAAAGAACACCTGCCCAAAAGTGATATCTCGAAAACTAGATCCAGTTACGCTCAGCATTTAATGCTGTATAATCATAAGTACTCAGACTTCCACACAAACTTTAAACTGCTTCATAATTGTAAAAAGGGTGCATACATGAACGCTGTGGAGGAATATGAGATATACAGGGCTTCTAAGTTACAAACGGACCAGCTACTTAATGACAAAGTTTCGTTCCGATCGAATCTGCTGTACAACACGGCCATCGATATCGATGGGTCAGCGGGCAATGATAACGGTCGTATAAGACAAAGTGCAACAGTTGGTCGTTGGCGGCGAGACGATGCGCATCGGACTGTGCCGTGACTGTGTCGGTGTTTAATTATGTGTGGTGTTTTTGTGTTTGTGTATTTTAAAAAGTTGACGACCCCTTTTGGGTGAATTTGATGTTTTTATAATTTTTAAAAAACCTGATGATGAGAATTTATTCTCGAAACGCGTTGTTTTAAGGAAAAAACTAAAGAAGTCACAAGACGGAAGTTAATACAGGTAATTGCCTAATATTAATTCTAAAAATAATTTCACTTGTTTTGGGTACCCATAGTCTATACCCATTTTTAGCATAGCCTACCATAATGCATTCAACTGATCTTGTTTGTAGCTTGTCTGCTGGAACAGGCAGTTTATATGCCCAAGCCTTTGAACCAAAAACCCTCAACTTGTCATAATTCACTTTACCTAGGTAGACTTCAGCGGGTACCTTATTTTCCTTCAGGGCAACTGTTGGAGAGCGGTTCAGTTGGTATGCAGCACAACGTATTGCTTCACCCCACAAGAATTTAGGCAAATTTGTTTCAGCGAATAGTGTTCGTACTCTACTCATTAGAGTGAAATTGATTCTTTCGCTAACTCCATTCTGCTGCTGTGTATGTGGCAAAGTGTATTCGTTGGCTATTCCTTTTTGTATACAGAAATTTTTAAACACATGTGATGAGTACTCTCCACCACAATCTGACCTGATTCTTGAAGAGTAATATCCTCTGGCCTTTAACTCTTGGACATAATTCATAATATTTTTTTCTGCTTCATTTTTGTGTTTTAAAAGGAATACCTGGGTAAAATGTGAATAGTCATCGATAATTGTTTGATAATCTTTTTCACCTTTCATGGTGTGTATTTTAAAAGGACCAGCCAAGTCACTGTGAATGAGTTCTCCAATTCTGTTTGACCTTGGTAAGGGTACATCCTTAAAAGGCTTTCGTTTTGCTTTACCTTGGTTATAGGGACTGCATACTCCAAAATTGTGTGGAAAATTTAGTGATCCAAGACCTCGAGCATTGAGATGTCCAAGTCTTCGGTGCCATAGTAGATCCTTACTTAATGAAATGCAACAAGTTTCACTCATCGAAGGGTGTGCTATTGAAAATTGAGCCACATACAAATTTCCTTCGGATTCACATTTCATTTGCAATTTGTTATTTGAGATAGTAACTGATTTTCCACCACTATTGAATTGAACATCAAATCCCTTTGAACTCATTCTTTTCACTGATAAGAGATTGTAGGGAAACTCAGGTACAATAATAGCAGGTATCTTTATGAAAACATAACTGTTATTTTTATTGTTCAACACTTTCAAGCGAATTATACCTCTTTTTGTACCTTTTATAGTGCTACCATTTGCTATTTTAATTTCCATTTTATTCTCCATTTCTTCAACATTTTCCATAAGCTTTTCCAAATTTTCTGATACCCAATGATTTGTGGCACCACTATCTAAAATGAATTTAACGGATCGAGTATTTCCTAGTAATTCTAAGGATAAAGCGCCATTTTTCTCAATATTTTCAGCGGAAATGAAATCAAATTCTTCTTCTTGATCATCTTCGCTCTGTGCAACATTTGACGTATGTCTTGTCGTCTTGCCTCTTCCACGTCCTCAAGAGTTTCCTCTCCCTCTCTTACCGCGATATCCATGGCCGCGATATGACGTCTGAGGCGTCTGTTGAGTTTGCACATCCTTGTTTGATGGACACTCATTTTTGAAATGTCCTTTGCCTCTACATGCGTGACATATTACATTTTCGTACCTCATCTGTGAGCTATTTTTATATTCACCTGGAGAGTAGAAAGAGCAGTTACCGTCGCTATCGACCTTATCACCTGCATTGGAGTTCTCTTTGTTTTTGAGTTCAGTATCCAATAACCTTGTTTTTACATCAGAATACGAATATACTGTCGCGTCTTTATTCATTATCGTTTCTATCGATGTAATGACGCTCTCAAAACTTTCCGGCATTGTCAGAAGAAGGTAACACGTTTTGTCAGTATCATCGTTGCAACTTTGCTTACGCCATCGAGTTCTTTTATGAGTTTTTCAAATTTAGTGAAATAATCTTGTAATTCCCCATCGACGAATTTCATTTTCAATAGCTTTCGCATTATAAACATCTTAGATAATGCGCTTTTTCTCTGGAAGACATTTTCCAGATTTGCAATCATTTCTTTGGCGCTTTGTGCACTCTCTATGTATTCAATATACTTATCTGATATTGACTGTGCGATGATGCATTGAGCTTTTACGTCTTTAGCTTGGAAACTGGTCAAATCTGCACCTGTGAGTGCTGCGATTTCTGTGTCTGTTTTATCTAATGCTACGAGTGCACCCTCTTTATTCAGAACAAGACGTATTCTATATTTCCAAGTGGAAAAATTATCTGCCTTTAGCAGGGGAAAGGGAACCGTAGACGTAGCCATTTTAGGTTAAGCACGTGAACTCTTTCACTTTGAGCCTGTATATGTAAACAAACTTTTCTCTGTAAATAATTCCGACGTAATTACAACTAACACACGTCTATATATCTCCAAATTACTAGTGTCGGCCCATAACCTGTGAGAGATATTATTTAATATTGGAATTATATTGCCAAATACAGTTAGACAACACGTTGATTAGAAAAGACTTTATTCATTGAATTGAACTTCATAGAATACATAGTCCGTTATAACAATAATAATACGCGCATGCGTATTGTACATACATTATTTAACCATATTTAAATTGTACATATGATATATTTGACATAATTAACATTGAACAATATCATTGCTTGAATTAAAATGGTTATTTTTCCTTAATTCCTTGTAATTTTATGATTTAATTAACTAATTTAAATATTATTTTTATTTTAGGCTTTCCTCTTAGATTCCAGTGTTATTACACTTGCATTTTTCCTAATAATATTGTATACATTTCTTCAATACCTTTACAAAGTATTGTTACAGTTATAAGACACAGTAATTGATTTACTTTATATAATTTTCATCAATTTAATTGATTTCCTTAATTTATTCATTAATTATAAGGTTGTTGAGATGTACCAGTTGGCCTAGATTTTACATGTGTTCTCATACAATGTTTATTATTATTACAGCTTGCTTATACCCTTTCTGACATATTATTCTTATAAAACCTTAATTAAAATTCCCTTAATTAATTACATTAACGTTTAGAATTGATTAATACAATTAAAACATAACAAATATTTTATAACAAAAAATTATACTCAATCTCAGTCATTCAAGCCTTGAGTTCAATGACCTGTAAATATAAACAAAACACATCTGGTTTTTCATCACCTAAAATATTACTTTAAATTAATTTTCATGCAGTCCTTGCTGTTTTTACTTTATTTTAGGGATGTACCCTTTATCACTTCACTCTTTAGTGCATTATCTCATCTTATTTTTTGTCATATTATCTAATATTGTGAGATAAAAAATAGCACTTACTTGGGATTATCATTAGTATATTTTCCTAATAAAATAACTTGCACTGGTCCACTGTTATTTTTTGATCTTATCTCTATTCAGTTTTCTAGTCTTATAAGGTCAAGAATCTTATTTACAGAGGATCATTAAGATTTGTTTTTTCATTATAAAAATAACTTTCACTGGTACACTTTTAATTATACCTCTAGACACTTTTACTTATACATAAGCCTACTTTACATTTACTATTATTTTATTGCATTTTACTTTTCTTATTTATTTTCATCTTTTTTGGAATTTCTAATTTTATTACATGTGGTTGTCCTTCTAATAGTTGTTCTTTTATTATGGAAATGTCTCTAGTCCTCTAGTCGGCTTCAGATCGGAACCAACAGGATCACAGCAGTTCGTAACACGCTAGGATTCCACGTGACTATGAACCTTTTACTTATTAGTATAATTATTTAAATAATGTAAGGACATAACGTTCTAAGCAATATTTCATATTCAACATGTTATTTTTGACACCTTTGTGTAAACATATATCATTATTATTGAACATATTTTCGTAACTATTTAGCAACTCATTGTGAGTTCAAGCATCGAGACAAGACTATATGTATTATTATTATTATTATTATTATTTAAATTCATAATTTCAATAATTCTTAAATTCTAATAGAGGCTGTTTTAATAGAGATAATAAGCATATGTTGTAGCAAGTATTGTGTTAAGCTATATAACGATCGCTAGCTACCGCACCTTATTCAGATTTTATCAAAATTTAAGTCCATTGTTCACCTGCTATGCGCTCAAATTATTCTAAATTATATTTTAAATTGTAATTATGGCGGATGTAAAAGCTTTAATAAAGAAGCGAGGCACTATTAAAGCTTCGATATCCCGCGTAAACACCTTCGCGGACCATTTCGATTTGGAAACCAGCGATCAT
Organism: Magicicada septendecula; assembly: GCA_034769895.1. Lineage (NCBI taxonomy): Eukaryota > Metazoa > Arthropoda > Insecta > Hemiptera > Cicadidae > Magicicada > Magicicada septendecula. Next base: position 30,349 of record JAWRYS010001067.1, on the reverse strand, counting down.
CATGCGCTGAAAATAAAACTTCGGCATTTGATGGAATTATCCACCAAATACGATGAAATACAATCTCAAATCGAATCCGAGGAAGCGGATTTTGCATTAGCAAGTGATAGAGTTCAAACTGAGGACGATCTTTGCAACATAGAATGTAAGTTACAACACTTGTTGGAGCAAGCAGAGCATGTGAATCAAAAACCCTTAATTAATGCTGAAAGTACGCATCTTAAACCCCCCCCCCATACAGTTGGAACCGATCAAATTACCTCGGTTTGCGGGAAGCATTATTGAGTGGCAGCATTATTATAATATCTTTCTCGTACTAATACACGTCAGAACCGACCTGACGGACATACAAAAACTACACTATTTGCACTCGTCATTATCTGGCGAGGCGCTGGACGTAATAAAATCACTGACAATTACTCATGAAAACTACGCGGTGGCTATCGATCTGTTAAAAAATAGGTATGACAGTAAGTTAATTATCTCCGCCCATCACGTCGGGAATGTCCTGGCCGTCCAATCGGTTCAAAAAGAATCCCAAATTAGCATTTCCAGATTCATTGATGAAATAACCGCCAATATGAATGCATTAAATAACCTCAACTTACCAGTAAATACATTCGAAATCATTGTTATTCATTATTTGGCTCAAAAGCTCGATAGTTACACTTTTCGGTTGTGAAAAGAGAGCTTGTCAGAACATAAATTCCCTGATTTTAATAATTTTATAAAATTCTTAAATACACGCAGACAATTATTACAAAATCTTGATAGCGCAACTACTTCAGCGAGCAAGTTAAATGGTAGTGATAAGACTCCTTATCGCAAGGCAATTAAACCGTTAAGCGCTCCTAGGGGGGCATTCCACTCTCATGTCGGAAATAATTTATGTAAATTATGTAACGGGAAACACAGAATTACTGATTGCTCACAATTGACATCGCTTACTATCCCTGAAAGAAAAAACATTATAATAAAAAACAAAAACTTTGTTTAAATTGCCTTCGTCCGGGCCACGAAAGTTCCTACTGCCCATCAAGATTTTCTTGTAGAAAGCGTGCGAAGCGTCACCACACCATGATTCACTTGTCTAACAAAAACGGATCTTCCATTAACAACCATTGTTCACTATAATTGCAAACGAATAAGTCAATATTGTTATCTACCGCAGTCTGTATGACAACTGATCATGCCGGTAAAAAGTTCCCAGTTAGAATTTTATTGGATTCCGGCTCGCAAGCGAACTTCTGTACTATGGATTTCGCACGTCGAATGGGCCTTAAATTGGTTAACTCTCAATTGCCCATAACGGGTATAAACAACTCACTGTCCCAGGCTGACTTCAGTACAAGAGTAAGGTTACAGTCTCGCTATAAACCTTTTACTTTGAACGTACATTGCGCCGTGCTTCCCAGCATAACTAATAATCTACCGGCGGAATCGTTTGATCTCGCCTCTTTAAATTTACCGAAGGACGTATTCTTGGCTGACCCACACCTCAACTTCTCGTCGCAAGTCGATGTATTGCTCTGTGCTCAGTATTATTTGCAATTAATCGAACCTATTAAATTTATCCGCGGCCCGCACTTTTCCATAATTCAGGAGACTAAGCTAGGATTCATTCTAGCAGGTAATTTACCTTTCAATGTCGACATGACTAAACCGGTTTCATCCTTTATGGTCTGTAAAGATGATAGTGAGATTTCCTCGCAACTAAAGGAATTCTGGAAGATGGAGGAGATCTCTAGTCGTGATCCCCCCTCCTCCGAGGACTCGGCATGTGAAAAGCATTTTGTGACAAATACTGTCCGCAACCACGAAGGAAGATTTGTGGTATCACTGCCCCGCAGGTCAGACAAGTCTCATTTGGGCGATTCTCTTCGCGGAGCAATCCGCAGGTTTCAGTCGCTAGTGTTTAAGTTCAAGCAGAATCCTGCCCTTTACAAGGGCTATAGCGAGTTCATGCGTGAATACTTGAAGCTTGGTCATATGTCTTCACGTAGTGAGTACGAGTTGTCGCTTAACAAATCAGACACTTTTTATTTGCCTCATCACTCAGTCTTTAAGGGTTCCAGCATAACCACTAAGTTACGTGTTGTTTTCGACGGCTCCGCTAAAACGACAAATAATTTGTCCCTCAACGATACTCTGATGGTCGGTCCCACGATCCAGCAGGATCTGTTCTCGATCATGGTTCGTTTCCGTACCCACCGATACGTCCTCATTGCAGACATTGAAAAAAATGCATCGACAAATTTTGGTTAACCCAAAGGATTCCAATTTGCAGCGTATCGTTTGGCGTGACGCACCGCATAAGGAACTCCAACATTACGCTTTAAGGACAGTCACTTATGGGACTGCAAGTGCCTCTTTTCTTGCAACTAGATGTCTGGCTCAGATAGCCCACGAAAATAAATCCGACCACCCTATGGCTTGCTTAGCCATAGCCAATGATTTTTATGTAGACGATCTTATGACGGGATCGGACGATCCGAACGTGCTATCTAAAATGAGGTCCGACATCGTGGATTTGCTAAACAGATATGGTTTTACTTTACATAAATGGTTTTCTAACGACCAGAACATTATGGCCTCTCGCGCCCACGTTTCCCATGACTTTAGCAAAAATCAAAACGTGCGTACATTGGGAATCCAATGGAGCGTTAACGAAGACAGTTTTTTATATACCGTTCGGGGTGATGACAGTTCGGCCGTGTTCAACAAAAGAAGTGTGTTGTCGGTCATTGCAGCGATTTACGACCCGTTGGGTCTTATTGGCCCCATTACGTTTTGGTGCAAGCATTTTGTACGACAGTTGTGGTTGGCGGGCACGAGTTGGGACGAGCCCTTATCTGGCTCATTATCCAATCAATGGTTGGAACTCTACTTTCAATTAGTTTCCGACACTCATTTTAAAATTACGAGGTCGGTTAAGAGTCTAAACAAGTATCAAATCATTTCATTACAGCTTCACGGTTTCGCCGACGCGTCGGCTAAAGGTAACGCGTGCTGTATTTATGTGCGGGCAGTCTATTCAAACGGCGCCATATCTTCAAACCTGTGATGCGCAAAATCTAGGGTCGCTCCGCTGAAACAGATGACGCTACCCCGGCTTGAACTTTGTGCTTGTTTATTGCTGGCGCAGATAACTTCTAAAGTTTTAGACGCCGTCAACTACAAATTTGACGAATTATATTTCTATTCGGACTCGATGATAGCTTTACATTGGATACATTAGCAATCTTCCCGCTGGAAGGTATTTGTAGCCAACCGTGTCGCGGAAATACAGCGTCTTATTAACCGGGGAACTTGGCATCATGTATTATCATCTGACACCCTGCCGACATTTTATCACGCGGTTGCCACCCTCGTAGTTTGCACAGCCAAACTCAATGGTGGCATGGTCCGTCCTGGTTAGCCCATGAGTCATCATCATGGACCATTAGTACCTTCGATACTCATGCGCCCTGTACTTACCCCGACCTGGAGCAAGAACGTCGTAGGCAGGTCCAAACCTCACTAATTGTCGCCTCTTCCACCCCCAGCTATGTTGAAAATTACTCATCCCTTACAAGACTCATCCGCGTCTTCGCATATTGCTGCAGATTTATTCGTAACTCTAGGCTCCCGGTTGTTGACAGGGGCACTTCCTTTTTGTCTGCTCAAGAGTTGCATGATACACTTTTGTTCTTTGTTCGCCAGTCTCGGCATTTGCACTTCGGCATGGAGGTTAAGGAGCTTGAGGCACATCGCTGCATTCCCAGCAGCAGTAAAATTCTTTCACTCAACCCCTTCCTGGATGACACAGGTATTTTGACAGTGGGTGGACGCCTGCAGCTCTCCCAACTTAACTACGCGAGCAAACATCAAATAATTTTGCACCCGCATTCTCATCTCACCAAATTAATAATAGAGTATAAACATCTCCGTTTGTTGCACTCTGGTGTGCAATTGACCCAGTCCTCTGTCAGACAGAAATTTTGGATTATTAACGACAAATCTTATATCCGCTCAGTAATACATAAATATATCATTTGCTTCCGTTATCGTGCTAGAAGCGCGAATCAATTATTGGGTCAGTTACCCCCTTCCAGGGTCACGCCTGCTAAGCCATTTTCCCAATCGGCCGTGGACTACGCCGGTCCCGTACCTTTACGCCATGGCGGGCAACGCTCAAAATCCACGTCAAAGGCATATATTGCGTTATTTATATGCATGTGCACAAAGGCCATTCATTTGGAACTTGTATCAGATCTCACCTCCAACGCCTTTATAGCGGCCTTAAAATGGTACATCGCACGCAGAGATATTCCCGCGCAGATATTTTCGGATAATGGTACGAATTTTCGTCGTGCCAGCCGCACCTTACACGATTTATACAGGTTTTTAAATTCTAAGGGAGTTGACCAATCTACTCAGGAGTTTTGCGGTCCCCGCGGTATCAAGTGTTCCTTTATTCCACCCTCAGCCCCTCATTTCGGTGGTTTGTGGGAAAGCGGGGTGAAAAGTGTCAAATATCATTTACGTCGCGTGATTGGCGGTACTATCTTGAATTTTGAGGAGTATTCTACAATTCTCACTCAAATAGAGGCTTGCCTTAACTCACGCCCTTTATTTGCTATGTCCAACGATGCTAGGGACCCTGAACCCTTAACTCCCGCTCATTTCTTGGTCGGTGCTCCACTGACGGCACTTGCGGAGCCCGACTATACCCAAATCAATACTAGTCGTTTGGGCAGGTGGCAGCTGCTCCAAAGATTTACGCAATCCATCTGGAAGCGATGGTCCAAGGATTATCTGCACCAGTTGCAGCAACGCAACAAATGGCGCACGACGTTAAAGAATTTAAATGTTGGACAGCTTGTCCTCATTCTAGACGATAATTCCCCCCCACTTGAATGGAAGCGAGGGGTAATTACTAATGTTTTTGCTGGTCAGGACTCCATAGTGCGCGTTGTTGAAGTTCGTACCGCGCAGGGTATCCTACGCCGACCCATCCACAAATTATGCCCCCTTCCGGCGGCAACAGACTATTCGCATGAGCTTCATACGATACGTACCAGGAATGTGAAATTGTCACATTGCCTTGGAACACGCCTGGGACATTCCCTGGGCGATCATACAAGTCAATTGTATTATTATCATTGTAATTATTATTACTACTGTCGGATAGCTATTATTGCAATAGTTACTGCGTCTTCAATGTATCAATTATTTTATATTTGTCATTGTATTCTTATATGATTATGTATTTAAACTTTTGGGAATTATTATTGTTACTTTATTGTATCAATTATTGGTATGTATTTATTGTATTTTCCAATGGTCATGTATTATTGAATTTATCGGGGGTTCGTTCTGTCAATATTATGAATACAATTGTTATGTCTTTTCATTTTATTATCACTTATTATTTAATGCGGTAATCGTTATTGGGTATTATTTGGGATAGATCAATGTGTCTACTTAATCATTTTATTATTGTGTATACTGTTGTGCTACTATGTATTTGGTAAATTTATTGTCAGTTTTTTTTTTGCTGTGATTATAAAGGTCGATTTCTTGTGTACCTTACAATTATCACTTGAATTTATCATGTTAGTCATATTATTGTTATTAATTATTTAGCTGTCATTGCGCTGTAGTCAATGCGCCAATTGTTATGTTCTTTTCTGTCATGTAAAATCAATTACTATGTTATTAATTTAATGCATAAATTGCAAAATCTTCCCGATTTTGAGCGGGCAGTAAGTTCGAACCTTGTACTGTATTTCTATATCTGTGTTGTAAGTACCGCATTGCGGCACGAGCGGATGACGTCACGTTGCTTATCTACCGCCGCCAGCCGGCAGCTGGGCGCACGGTAGTCAATTTTTGTTCAGTTATTTTAGATACTCCGAGCTGTACACTCGTTAACATTACTCTTCCAGCCGCGGCTTCTGGATCTCATTATTCAATTATTCGTCATGTGCAACCTGCACTAATTTAATTCTGGCGACTTCCGTCTATTTATTATGGCGTTTGACTTCTATTAAAACTTAATTAACGGGCGTTATGGCCAGAAAAACATCCGCACGTGTCAGCAATAACATCTAAAATATAAAGTTGTCAATAAATGAACATTATATAAATTCAATACAGTCCACTTCGTTATACTTTCAAACCAGCCCTCTTCATTTAGCGTCTCCTGGAACAACTCGAGAAACTTCAAAAGCTTCCAGCACGCAACATTTTTGGTCCAACCGAACCGGATTTCATAGTTTTTCGTCCACAAGCGACAACATTTTCTGGTCCACTAATCTGGATTTTATTTCCGCCTTATGGGCAACATTGTGGGTCACTACTTCAAAACATTTATTTCATTGGGCAAAGGTCCTAGTTCCCGAAAAAGCTTCAAAATTCAAAAACTCTCAAATTTAAATTGCTGACCGTGGCATGCCATTTATCACCGAAAAAACGACTTCAAACAAGTGACAACCAAGATACAAAAGAACGGCAGAGCTGACACGACAGGAATCGTCAAGGCAGTTATACAGTAGCAGCAATTCCACAACTGTAATGTACGCTGATATACGATGACAGACCTCATCAAACCAGCACGAACAGGCGGGTCACCAACAGCACAGGATTGACGGACGGATTCAGATCGGAACCAACAGGATCACAGCAGTTCGTAACACGCTAGGATTCCACGTGACTATGAACCTTTTACTTATTAGTATAATTATTTAAATAATGTAAGGACATAACGTTCTAAGCAATATTTCATATTCAACATGTTATTTTTGACACCTTTGTGTAAACATATATCATTATTATTGAACATATTTTCGTAACTTAGTACGTAGGCTTTCACGGCCAGTGTCAATATGATAAGATAAAACTTCCGGGCTGAGAGGCCGTGGTCGATTGCTTGATGTATTGGAGCTATACGTTTCGGCCGCACCACCGGTGGCCATCTTCAGTAGCTAAATTGTGTTCGAATAAATGACACGCCGAACACGTCCCCAATGAACTGGGAACAAGCAACAACCATATATTTGTTGCTTGTTCCCAGTTCATTGGGGACGTGTTCTGCGTGTCATTTATTCGAACACAATTTAGCTACTGAATGTGGCCACCGGTGGTGCGGCCGAAACGTATAGCTCCAATACATCAAGCAATCGACCACGGCCTCTCAGCCCGGAAGTTTTATCTAATCATATATTTTCGTAACTATTTAGCAACTCATTGTGAGTTCAAGCATCGAGACTTGACTATATTTATTATTATTATTATTATAAATTCATAATTTCAATAATTCTTAATTTCTAATAGAGGCTGTTTTAATAGAGATAATAAGCATATGTTGTAGCAAGTATTGTGTTAAGCTATATAACGATCGCTAGCTACCGCACCTTATTCAGATTTTATCAAAATTTAAGTCCATTGTTGACCTGCTCTGCGCTCAAATTATTCTAAATTATATTTTAAATTGTAATTATAGCGGATGTAAAAGCTTTAATAAAGAAGCGAGGCACTATTAAAGCTTCGATATCTCTCGTAAACACCTTCGCGGACCATTTCGATTTGGAAACCAGCGATCATCATGCGCTGAAAATAAAACTTCGGCATTTGATGGAATTATCCACCAAATACGATGAAATACAATCTCAAATCGAATCCGTGGAAGCGGATTTTGCATTAGCAAGTGATAGAGTCCAAACTGAGGACGATCTTTGCAACATAGAATGTAAGTTGCAACACTTGTTGGAGCAAGCAGAGCATGTGAATCAAAAACCCTTAATTAATGCTGAAAGTACGCATCTTAAACCCCCCCCCCATACAGTAGGAACCGATCGAATTACCTCGGTTTGCGGGAAGCATTATTGAGTGGCAGCATTATTATAATATCTTTCTCGTACTAATAAACGTCAAAACCGACCTGACGGACATACAAAAACTACACTATTTGCACTCGTCATTATCTGGCGAGGCGCTGAACATAATAAAATCACTGCCAATTACTCATGAAAACTACGCGGTGGCTATCGATCTGTTAAAAAATAGGTATGACAGTAAGTTAATTGTCTCCGCCCATCATGTCGGGAATGTCCTGGCCGTCCAATCGGTTCAACAAGAATCCCAAATTAGCATTTCCAGATTCATTGATGAAATAACCGCCAATATTAATGCATTAAATAACCTCAACTTACCAGTAAATACATTCGAAATCATTGTTATTCATTATTTGGCTCAAAAGCTCGATAGTTACACTCTTCGGTTGTGAAAAGAGAGCTTGTCAGAACATAAATTCCCTGATTTTAATAATTTTATAAAATTCTTAAATACACGCAGACAATTATTACAAAATCTTGATAGCGCAACTACTTCAGCGAGCTAGTTAAATGGTAGTGATAAGACTCCTTATCGCAAGGCAATTAAACCGATAAGCGCTCCTAGGGGGGCATTCCACTCTCATGTCGGCAATAATTAATTATGTAACGGGAAACACAGAATTACTGATTGCTCACAATTGACATCGCTTACTATCCCTGAAAGAAAAAACATTATAATAAAAAACAAAAACTTTGTTTAAATTGCCTTCGTCCGGGCCACGAAAGTTCCTACTGCCCATCAAGATTTTCTTGTAGAAAGCGTGCGAAGCGTCACCACACCATGATTCACTTGTCTAACAAAAACGGATCTTCCATTAACAACCATTGTTCACTATAATTGCAAACGAATAAGTCAATATTGTTATCTACCGCAGTCTGTATGACAACTGATCATGCCGGTAAAAAGTTCCCAGTTAGAATTTTATTGGATTCCGGCTCGCAAGCGAACTTCTGTACTATGGATTTCGCACGTCGAATGGGCCTTAAATTGGTTAACTCTCAATTGCCCATAACGGGTATAAACAACTCACTGTCCCAGGCTGACTTCAGTACAAGAGTAAGGTTACAGTCTCGCTATAAACCTTTTACTTTGAACGTACATTGCGCCGTGCTTCCCAGCATAACTAATAATCTACCGGCGGAATCGTTTGATCTCGCCTCTTTAAATTTACCGAAGGACGTATTCTTGGCTGACCCACACCTCAACTTCTCGTCGCAAGTCGATGTATTGCTCTGTGCTCAGTATTATTTGCAATTAATCGAACCTATTAAATTTATCCGCGGCCCGCACTTTTCCATAATTCAGGAGACTAAGCTAGGATTCATTCTAGCAGGTAATTTACCTTTCAATGTCGACATGACTAAACCGGTTTCATCCTTTATGGTCTGTAAAGATGATAGTGAGATTTCCTCGCAACTAAAGGAATTCTGGAAGATGGAGGAGATCTCTAGTCGTGATCCCCCCTCCTCCGAGGACTCGGCATGTGAAAAGCATTTTGTGACAAATACTGTCCGCAACCACGAAGGAAGATTTGTGGTATCACTGCCCCGCAGGTCAGACAAGTCTCATTTGGGCGATTCTCTTCGCGGAGCAATCCGCAGGTTTCAGTCGCTAGTGTTTAAGTTCAAGCAGAATCCTGCCCTTTACAAGGGCTATAGCGAGTTCATGCGTGAATACTTGAAGCTTGGTCATATGTCTTCACGTAGTGAGTACGAGTTGTCGCTTAACAAATCAGACACTTTTTATTTGCCTCATCACTCAGTCTTTAAGGGTTCCAGCATAACCACTAAGTTACGTGTTGTTTTCGACGGCTCCGCTAAAACGACAAATAATTTGTCCCTCAACGATACTCTGATGGTCGGTCCCACGATCCAGCAGGATCTGTTCTCGATCATGGTTCGTTTCCGTACCCACCGATACGTCCTCATTGCAGACATTGAAAAAAATGCATCGACAAATTTTGGTTAACCCAAAGGATTCCAATTTGCAGCGTATCGTTTGGCGTGACGCACCGCATAAGGAACTCCAACATTACGCTTTAAGGACAGTCACTTATGGGACTGCAAGTGCCTCTTTTCTTGCAACTAGATGTCTGGCTCAGATAGCCCACGAAAATAAATCCGACCACCCTATGGCTTGCTTAGCCATAGCCAATGATTTTTATGTAGACGATCTTATGACGGGATCGGACGATCCGAACGTGCTATCTAAAATGAGGTCCGACATCGTGGATTTGCTAAACAGATATGGTTTTACTTTACATAAATGGTTTTCTAACGACCAGAACATTATGGCCTCTCGCGCCCACGTTTCCCATGACTTTAGCAAAAATCAAAACGTGCGTACATTGGGAATCCAATGGAGCGTTAACGAAGACAGTTTTTTATATACCGTTCGGGGTGATGACAGTTCGGCCGTGTTCAACAAAAGAAGTGTGTTGTCGGTCATTGCAGCGATTTACGACCCGTTGGGTCTTATTGGCCCCATTACGTTTTGGTGCAAGCATTTTGTACGACAGTTGTGGTTGGCGGGCACGAGTTGGGACGAGCCCTTATCTGGCTCATTATCCAATCAATGGTTGGAACTCTACTTTCAATTAGTTTCCGACACTCATTTTAAAATTACGAGGTCGGTTAAGAGTCTAAACAAGTATCAAATCATTTCATTACAGCTTCACGGTTTCGCCGACGCGTCGGCTAAAGGTAACGCGTGCTGTATTTATGTGCGGGCAGTCTATTCAAACGGCGCCATATCTTCAAACCTGTGATGCGCAAAATCTAGGGTCGCTCCGCTGAAACAGATGACGCTACCCCGGCTTGAACTTTGTGCTTGTTTATTGCTGGCGCAGATAACTTCTAAAGTTTTAGACGCCGTCAACTACAAATTTGACGAATTATATTTCTATTCGGACTCGATGATAGCTTTACATTGGATACATTAGCAATCTTCCCGCTGGAAGGTATTTGTAGCCAACCGTGTCGCGGAAATACAGCGTCTTATTAACCGGGGAACTTGGCATCATGTATTATCATCTGACACCCTGCCGACATTTTATCACGCGGTTGCCACCCTCGTAGTTTGCACAGCCAAACTCAATGGTGGCATGGTCCGTCCTGGTTAGCCCATGAGTCATCATCATGGACCATTAGTACCTTCGATACTCATGCGCCCTGTACTTACCCCGACCTGGAGCAAGAACGTCGTAGGCAGGTCCAAACCTCACTAATTGTCGCCTCTTCCACCCCCAGCTATGTTGAAAATTACTCATCCCTTACAAGACTCATCCGCGTCTTCGCATATTGCTGCAGATTTATTCGTAACTCTAGGCTCCCGGTTGTTGACAGGGGCACTTCCTTTTTGTCTGCTCAAGAGTTGCATGATACACTTTTGTTCTTTGTTCGCCAGTCTCGGCATTTGCACTTCGGCATGGAGGTTAAGGAGCTTGAGGCACATCGCTGCATTCCCAGCAGCAGTAAAATTCTTTCACTCAACCCCTTCCTGGATGACACAGGTATTTTGACAGTGGGTGGACGCCTGCAGCTCTCCCAACTTAACTACGCGAGCAAACATCAAATAATTTTGCACCCGCATTCTCATCTCACCAAATTAATAATAGAGTATAAACATCTCCGTTTGTTGCACTCTGGTGTGCAATTGACCCAGTCCTCTGTCAGACAGAAATTTTGGATTATTAACGACAAATCTTATATCCGCTCAGTAATACATAAATATATCATTTGCTTCCGTTATCGTGCTAGAAGCGCGAATCAATTATTGGGTCAGTTACCCCCTTCCAGGGTCACGCCTGCTAAGCCATTTTCCCAATCGGCCGTGGACTACGCCGGTCCCGTACCTTTACGCCATGGCGGGCAACGCTCAAAATCCACGTCAAAGGCATATATTGCGTTATTTATATGCATGTGCACAAAGGCCATTCATTTGGAACTTGTATCAGATCTCACCTCCAACGCCTTTATAGCGGCCTTAAAATGGTACATCGCACGCAGAGATATTCCCGCGCAGATATTTTCGGATAATGGTACGAATTTTCGTCGTGCCAGCCGCACCTTACACGATTTATACAGGTTTTTAAATTCTAAGGGAGTTGACCAATCTACTCAGGAGTTTTGCGGTCCCCGCGGTATCAAGTGTTCCTTTATTCCACCCTCAGCCCCTCATTTCGGTGGTTTGTGGGAAAGCGGGGTGAAAAGTGTCAAATATCATTTACGTCGCGTGATTGGCGGTACTATCTTGAATTTTGAGGAGTATTCTACAATTCTCACTCAAATAGAGGCTTGCCTTAACTCACGCCCTTTATTTGCTATGTCCAACGATGCTAGGGACCCTGAACCCTTAACTCCCGCTCATTTCTTGGTCGGTGCTCCACTGACGGCACTTGCGGAGCCCGACTATACCCAAATCAATACTAGTCGTTTGGGCAGGTGGCAGCTGCTCCAAAGATTTACGCAATCCATCTGGAAGCGATGGTCCAAGGATTATCTGCACCAGTTGCAGCAACGCAACAAATGGCGCACGACGTTAAAGAATTTAAATGTTGGACAGCTTGTCCTCATTCTAGACGATAATTCCCCCCCACTTGAATGGAAGCGAGGGGTAATTACTAATGTTTTTGCTGGTCAGGACTCCATAGTGCGCGTTGTTGAAGTTCGTACCGCGCAGGGTATCCTACGCCGACCCATCCACAAATTATGCCCCCTTCCGGCGGCAACAGACTATTCGCATGAGCTTCATACGATACGTACCAGGAATGTGAAATTGTCACATTGCCTTGGAACACGCCTGGGACATTCCCTGGGCGATCATACAAGTCAATTGTATTATTATCATTGTAATTATTATTACTACTGTCGGATAGCTATTATTGCAATAGTTACTGCGTCTTCAATGTATCAATTATTTTATATTTGTCATTGTATTCTTATATGATTATGTATTTAAACTTTTGGGAATTATTATTGTTACTTTATTGTATCAATTATTGGTATGTATTTATTGTATTTTCCAATGGTCATGTATTATTGAATTTATCGGGGGTTCGTTCTGTCAATATTATGAATACAATTGTTATGTCTTTTCATTTTATTATCACTTATTATTTAATGCGGTAATCGTTATTGGGTATTATTTGGGATAGATCAATGTGTCTACTTAATCATTTTATTATTGTGTATACTGTTGTGCTACTATGTATTTGGTAAATTTATTGTCAGTTTTTTTTTTGCTGTGATTATAAAGGTCGATTTCTTGTGTACCTTACAATTATCACTTGAATTTATCATGTTAGTCATATTATTGTTATTAATTATTTAGCTGTCATTGCGCTGTAGTCAATGCGCCAATTGTTATGTTCTTTTCTGTCATGTAAAATCAATTACTATGTTATTAATTTAATGCATAAATTGCAAAATCTTCCCGATTTTGAGCGGGCAGTAAGTTCGAACCTTGTACTGTATTTCTATATCTGTGTTGTAAGTACCGCATTGCGGCACGAGCGGATGACGTCACGTTGCTTATCTACCGCCGCCAGCCGGCAGCTGGGCGCACGGTAGTCAATTTTTGTTCAGTTATTTTAGATACTCCGAGCTGTACACTCGTTAACATTACTCTTCCAGCCGCGGCTTCTGGATCTCATTATTCAATTATTCGTCATGTGCAACCTGCACTAATTTAATTCTGGCGACTTCCGTCTATTTATTATGGCGTTTGACTTCTATTAAAACTTAATTAACGGGCGTTATGGCCAGAAAAACATCCGCACGTGTCAGCAATAACATCTAAAATATAAAGTTGTCAATAAATGAACATTATATAAATTCAATACAGTCCACTTCGTTATACTTTCAAACCAGCCCTCTTCATTTAGCGTCTCCTGGAACAACTCGAGAAACTTCAAAAGCTTCCAGCACGCAACATTTTTGGTCCAACCGAACCGGATTTCATAGTTTTTCGTCCACAAGCGACAACATTTTCTGGTCCACTAATCTGGATTTTATTTCCGCCTTATGGGCAACATTGTGGGTCACTACTTCAAAACATTTATTTCATTGGGCAAAGGTCCTAGTTCCCGAAAAAGCTTCAAAATTCAAAAACTCTCAAATTTAAATTGCTGACCGTGGCATGCCATTTATCACCGAAAAAACGACTTCAAACAAGTGACAACCAAGATACAAAAGAACGGCAGAGCTGACACGACAGGAATCGTCAAGGCAGTTATACAGTAGCAGCAATTCCACAACTGTAATGTACGCTGATATACGATGACAGACCTCATCAAACCAGCACGAACAGGCGGGTCACCAACAGCACAGGATTGACGGACGGATTCAGATCGGAACCAACAGGATCACAGCAGTTCGTAACACGCTAGGATTCCACGTGACTATGAACCTTTTACTTATTAGTATAATTATTTAAATAATGTAAGGACATAACGTTCTAAGCAATATTTCATATTCAACATGTTATTTTTGACACCTTTGTGTAAACATATATCATTATTATTGAACATATTTTCGTAACTTAGTACGTAGGCTTTCACGGCCAGTGTCAATATGATAAGATAAAACTTCCGGGCTGAGAGGCCGTGGTCGATTGCTTGATGTATTGGAGCTATACGTTTCGGCCGCACCAACGGTGGCCATCTTCAGTAGCTAAATTGTGTTCGAATAAATGACACGCCGAACACGTCCCCAATGAACTGGGAACAAGCAACAACCATATATTTGTTGCTTGTTCCCAGTTCATTGGGGACGTGTTCTGCGTGTCATTTATTCGAACACAATTTAGCTACTGAATGTGGCCACCGGTGGTGCGGCCGAAACGTATAGCTCCAATACATCAAGCAATCGACCACGGCCTCTCAGCCCGGAAGTTTTATCTAATCATATATTTTCGTAACTATTTAGCAACTCATTGTGAGTTCAAGCATCGAGACTTGACTATATTTATTATTATTATTATTATAAATTCATAATTTCAATAATTCTTAATTTCTAATAGAGGCTGTTTTAATAGAGATAATAAGCATATGTTGTAGCAAGTATTGTGTTAAGCTATATAACGATCGCTAGCTACCGCACCTTATTCAGATTTTATCAAAATTTAAGTCCATTGTTGACCTGCTCTGCGCTCAAATTATTCTAAATTATATTTTAAATTGTAATTATAGCGGATGTAAAAGCTTTAATAAAGAAGCGAGGCACTATTAAAGCTTCGATATCTCTCGTAAACACCTTCGCGGACCATTTCGATTTGGAAACCAGCGATCATCATGCGCTGAAAATAAAACTTCGGCATTTGATGGAATTATCCACCAAATACGATGAAATACAATCTCAAATCGAATCCGTGGAAGCGGATTTTGCATTAGCAAGTGATAGAGTCCAAACTGAGGACGATCTTTGCAACATAGAATGTAAGTTGCAACACTTGTTGGAGCAAGCAGAGCATGTGAATCAAAAACCCTTAATTAATGCTGAAAGTACGCATCTTAAACCCCCCCCCCATACAGTAGGAACCGATCGAATTACCTCGGTTTGCGGGAAGCATTATTGAGTGGCAGCATTATTATAATATCTTTCTCGTACTAATAAACGTCAAAACCGACCTGACGGACATACAAAAACTACACTATTTGCACTCGTCATTATCTGGCGAGGCGCTGAACATAATAAAATCACTGCCAATTACTCATGAAAACTACGCGGTGGCTATCGATCTGTTAAAAAATAGGTATGACAGTAAGTTAATTGTCTCCGCCCATCATGTCGGGAATGTCCTGGCCGTCCAATCGGTTCAACAAGAATCCCAAATTAGCATTTCCAGATTCATTGATGAAATAACCGCCAATATTAATGCATTAAATAACCTCAACTTACCAGTAAATACATTCGAAATCATTGTTATTCATTATTTGGCTCAAAAGCTCGATAGTTACACTCTTCGGTTGTGAAAAGAGAGCTTGTCAGAACATAAATTCCCTGATTTTAATAATTTTATAAAATTCTTAAATACACGCAGACAATTATTACAAAATCTTGATAGCGCAACTACTTCAGCGAGCTAGTTAAATGGTAGTGATAAGACTCCTTATCGCAAGGCAATTAAACCGATAAGCGCTCCTAGGGGGGCATTCCACTCTCATGTCGGCAATAATTAATTATGTAACGGGAAACACAGAATTACTGATTGCTCACAATTGACATCGCTTACTATCCCTGAAAGAAAAAACATTATAATAAAAAACAAAAACTTTGTTTAAATTGCCTTCGTCCGGGCCACGAAAGTTCCTACTGCCCATCAAGATTTTCTTGTAGAAAGCGTGCGAAGCGTCACCACACCATGATTCACTTGTCTAACAAAAACGGATCTTCCATTAACAACCATTGTTCACTATAATTGCAAACGAATAAGTCAATATTGTTATCTACCGCAGTCTGTATGACAACTGATCATGCCGGTAAAAAGTTCCCAGTTAGAATTTTATTGGATTCCGGCTCGCAAGCGAACTTCTGTACTATGGATTTCGCACGTCGAATGGGCCTTAAATTGGTTAACTCTCAATTGCCCATAACGGGTATAAACAACTCACTGTCCCAGGCTGACTTCAGTACAAGAGTAAGGTTACAGTCTCGCTATAAACCTTTTACTTTGAACGTACATTGCGCCGTGCTTCCCAGCATAACTAATAATCTACCGGCGGAATCGTTTGATCTCGCCTCTTTAAATTTACCGAAGGACGTATTCTTGGCTGACCCACACCTCAACTTCTCGTCGCAAGTCGATGTATTGCTCTGTGCTCAGTATTATTTGCAATTAATCGAACCTATTAAATTTATCCGCGGCCCGCACTTTTCCATAATTCAGGAGACTAAGCTAGGATTCATTCTAGCAGGTAATTTACCTTTCAATGTCGACATGACTAAACCGGTTTCATCCTTTATGGTCTGTAAAGATGATAGTGAGATTTCCTCGCAACTAAAGGAATTCTGGAAGATGGAGGAGATCTCTAGTCGTGATCCCCCCTCCTCCGAGGACTCGGCATGTGAAAAGCATTTTGTGACAAATACTGTCCGCAACCACGAAGGAAGATTTGTGGTATCACTGCCCCGCAGGTCAGACAAGTCTCATTTGGGCGATTCTCTTCGCGGAGCAATCCGCAGGTTTCAGTCGCTAGTGTTTAAGTTCAAGCAGAATCCTGCCCTTTACAAGGGCTATAGCGAGTTCATGCGTGAATACTTGAAGCTTGGTCATATGTCTTCACGTAGTGAGTACGATTTGTCGCTTAACAAATCAGACACTTTTTATTTGCCTCATCACTCAGTCTTTAAGGGTTCCAGCATAACCACTAAGTTACGTGTTGTTTTCGACGGCTCCGCTAAAACGACAAATAATTTGTCCCTCAACGATACTCTGATGGTCGGTCCCACGATCCAGCAGGATCTGTTCTCGATCATGGTTCGTTTCCGTACCCACCGATACGTCCTCATTGCAGACATTGAAAAAAATGCATCGACAAATTTTGGTTAACCCAAAGGATTCCAATTTGCAGCGTATCGTTTGGCGTGACGCACCGCATAAGGAACTCCAACATTACGCTTTAAGGACAGTCACTTATGGGACTGCAAGTGCCTCTTTTCTTGCAACTAGATGTCTGGCTCAGATAGCCCACGAAAATAAATCCGACCACCCTATGGCTTGCTTAGCCATAGCCAATGATTTTTATGTAGACGATCTTATGACGGGATCGGACGATCCGAACGTGCTATCTAAAATGAGGTCCGACATCGTGGATTTGCTAAACAGATATGGTTTTACTTTACATAAATGGTTTTCTAACGACCAGAACATTATGGCCTCTCGCGCCCACGTTTCCCATGACTTTAGCAAAAATCAAAACGTGCGTACATTGGGAATCCAATGGAGCGTTAACGAAGACAGTTTTTTATATACCGTTCGGGGTGATGACAGTTCGGCCGTGTTCAACAAAAGAAGTGTGTTGTCGGTCATTGCAGCGATTTACGACCCGTTGGGTCTTATTGGCCCCATTACGTTTTGGTGCAAGCATTTTGTACGACAGTTGTGGTTGGCGGGCACGAGTTGGGACGAGCCCTTATCTGGCTCATTATCCAATCAATGGTTGGAACTCTACTTTCAATTAGTTTCCGACACTCATTTTAAAATTACGAGGTCGGTTAAGAGTCTAAACAAGTATCAAATCATTTCATTACAGCTTCACGGTTTCGCCGACGCGTCGGCTAAAGGTAACGCGTGCTGTATTTATGTGCGGGCAGTCTATTCAAACGGCGCCATATCTTCAAACCTGTGATGCGCAAAATCTAGGGTCGCTCCGCTGAAACAGATGACGCTACCCCGGCTTGAACTTTGTGCTTGTTTATTGCTGGCGCAGATAACTTCTAAAGTTTTAGACGCCGTCAACTACAAATTTGACGAATTATATTTCTATTCGGACTCGATGATAGCTTTACATTGGATACATTAGCAATCTTCCCGCTGGAAGGTATTTGTAGCCAACCGTGTCGCGGAAATACAGCGTCTTATTAACCGGGGAACTTGGCATCATGTATTATCATCTGACACCCTGCCGACATTTTATCACGCGGTTGCCACCCTCGTAGTTTGCACAGCCAAACTCAATGGTGGCAAGGTCCGTCCTGGTTAGCCCATGAGTCATCATCATGGACCATTAGTACCTTCGATACTCATGCGCCCTGTACTTACCCCGACCTGGAGCAAGAACGTCGTAGGCAGGTCCAAACCTCACTAATTGTCGCCTCTTCCACCCCCAGCTATGTTGAAAATTACTCATCCCTTACAAGACTCATCCGCGTCTTCGCATATTGCTGCAGATTTATTCGTAACTCTAGGCTCCCGGTTGTTGACAGGGGCACTTCCTTTTTGTCTGCTCAAGAGTTGCATGATACACTTTTGTTCTTTGTTCGCTAGTCTCGGCATTTGCACTTCGGCATGGAGGTTAAGGAGCTTGAGGCACATCGCTGCATTCCCAGCAGCAGTAAAATTCTTTCACTCAACCCCTTCCTGGATGACACAGGTATTTTGACAGTGGGTGGACGCCTGCAGCTCTCCCAACTTAACTACGCGAGCAAACATCAAATAATTTTGCACCCGCATTCTCATCTCACCAAATTAATAATAGAGTATAAACATCTCCGTTTGTTGCACTCTGGTGTGCAATTGACCCAGTCCTCTGTCAGACAGAAATTTTGGATTATTAACGACAAATCTTATATCCGCTCAGTAATACATAAATATATCATTTGCTTCCGTTATCGTGCTAGAAGCGCGAATCAATTATTGGGTCAGTTACCCCCTTCCAGGGTCACGCCTGCTAAGCCATTTTCCCAATCGGCCGTGGACTACGCCGGTCCCGTACCTTTACGCCATGGCGGGCAACGCTCAAAATCCACGTCAAAGGCATATATTGCGTTATTTATATGCATGTGCACAAAGGCCATTCATTTGGAACTTGTATCAGATCTCACCTCCAACGCCTTTATAGCGGCCTTAAAATGGTACATCGCACGCAGAGATATTCCCGCGCAGATATTTTCGGATAATGGTACGAATTTTCGTCGTGCCAGCCGCACCTTACACGATTTATACAGGTTTTTAAATTCTAAGGGAGTTGACCAATCTACTCAGGAGTTTTGCGGTCCCCGCGGTATCAAGTGTTCCTTTATTCCACCCTCAGCCCCTCATTTCGGTGGTTTGTGGGAAAGCGGGGTGAAAAGTGTCAAATATCATTTACGTCGCGTGATTGGCGGTACTATCTTGAATTTTGAGGAGTATTCTACAATTCTCACTCAAATAGAGGCTTGCCTTAACTCACGCCCTTTATTTGCTATGTCCAACGATGCTAGGGACCCTGAACCCTTAACTCCCGCTCATTTCTTGGTCGGTGCTCCACTGACGGCACTTGCGGAGCCCGACTATACCCAAATCAATACTAGTCGTTTGGGCAGGTGGCAGCTGCTCCAAAGATTTACGCAATCCATCTGGAAGCGATGGTCCAAGGATTATCTGCACCAGTTGCAGCAACGCAACAAATGGCGCACGACGTTAAAGAATTTAAATGTTGGACAGCTTGTCCTCATTCTAGACGATAATTCCCCCCCACTTGAATGGAAGCGAGGGGTAATTACTAATGTTTTTGCTGGTCAGGACTCCATAGTGCGCGTTGTTGAAGTTCGTACCGCGCAGGGTATCCTACGCCGACCCATCCACAAATTATGCCCCCTTCCGGCGGCAACAGACTATTCGCATGAGCTTCATACGATACGTACCAGGAATGTGAAATTGTCACATTGCCTTGGAACACGCCTGGGACATTCCCTGGGCGATCATACAAGTCAATTGTATTATTATCATTGTAATTATTATTACTACTGTCGGATAGCTATTATTGCAATAGTTACTGCGTCTTCAATGTATCAATTATTTTATATTTGTCATTGTATTCTTATATGATTATGTATTTAAACTTTTGGGAATTATTATTGTTACTTTATTGTATCAATTATTGGTATGTATTTATTGTATTTTCCAATGGTCATGTATTATTGAATTTATCGGGGGTTCGTTCTGTCAATATTATGAATACAATTGTTATGTCTTTTCATTTTATTATCACTTATTATTTAATGCGGTAATCGTTATTGGGTATTATTTGGGATAGATCAATGTGTCTACTTAATCATTTTATTATTGTGTATACTGTTGTGCTACTATGTATTTGGTAAATTTATTGTCAGTTTTTTTTTTGCTGTGATTATAAAGGTCGATTTCTTGTGTACCTTACAATTATCACTTGAATTTATCATGTTAGTCATATTATTGTTATTAATTATTTAGCTGTCATTGCGCTGTAGTCAATGCGCCAATTGTTATGTTCTTTTCTGTCATGTAAAATCAATTACTATGTTATTAATTTAATGCATAAATTGCAAAATCTTCCCGATTTTGAGCGGGCAGTAAGTTCGAACCTTGTACTGTATTTCTATATCTGTGTTGTAAGTACCGCATTGCGGCACGAGCGGATGACGTCACGTTGCTTATCTACCGCCGCCAGCCGGCAGCTGGGCGCACGGTAGTCAATTTTTGTTCAGTTATTTTAGATACTCCGAGCTGTACACTCGTTAACATTACTCTTCCAGCCGCGGCTTCTGGATCTCATTATTCAATTATTCGTCATGTGCAACCTGCACTAATTTAATTCTGGCGACTTCCGTCTATTTATTATGGCGTTTGACTTCTATTAAAACTTAATTAACGGGCGTTATGGCCAGAAAAACATCCGCACGTGTCAGCAATAACATCTAAAATATAAAGTTGTCAATAAATGAACATTATATAAATTCAATACAGTCCACTTCGTTATACTTTCAAACCAGCCCTCTTCATTTAGCGTCTCCTGGAACAACTCGAGAAACTTCAAAAGCTTCCAGCACGCAACATTTTTGGTCCAACCGAACCGGATTTCATAGTTTTTCGTCCACAAGCGACAACATTTTCTGGTCCACTAATCTGGATTTTATTTCCGCCTTATGGGCAACATTGTGGGTCACTACTTCAAAACATTTATTTCATTGGGCAAAGGTCCTAGTTCCCGAAAAAGCTTCAAAATTCAAAAACTCTCAAATTTAAATTGCTGACCGTGGCATGCCATTTATCACCGAAAAAACGACTTCAAACAAGTGACAACCAAGATACAAAAGAACGGCAGAGCTGACACGACAGGAATCGTCAAGGCAGTTATACAGTAGCAGCAATTCCACAACTGTAATGTACGCTGATATACGATGACAGACCTCATCAAACCAGCACGAACAGGCGGGTCACCAACAGCACAGGATTGACGGACGGATTCAGATCGGAACCAACAGGATCACAGCAGTTCGTAACACGCTAGGATTCCACGTGACTATGAACCTTTTACTTATTAGTATAATTATTTAAATAATGTAAGGACATAACGTTCTAAGCAATATTTCATATTCAACATGTTATTTTTGACACCTTTGTGTAAACATATATCATTATTATTGAACATATTTTCGTAACTTAGTACGTAGGCTTTCACGGCCAGTGTCAATATGATAAGATAAAACTTCCGGGCTGAGAGGCCGTGGTCGATTGCTTGATGTATTGGAGCTATACGTTTCGGCCGCACCAACGGTGGCCATCTTCAGTAGCTAAATTGTGTTCGAATAAATGACACGCCGAACACGTCCCCAATGAACTAGGAACAAGCAACAACCATATATTTGTTGCTTGTTCCCAGTTCATTGGGGACGTGTTCTGCGTGTCATTTATTCGAACACAATTTAGCTACTGAAGGTGGCCACCGGTGGTGCGGCCGAAACGTATAGCTCCAATACATCAAGCAATCGACCACGGCCTCTCAGCCCGGAAGTTTTATCTAATCATATATTTTCGTAACTATTTAGCAACTCATTGTGATTTCAAGCATCGAGACTTGACTATATTTATTATTATTATTATTATAAATTCATAATTTCAATAATTCTTAATTTCTAATAGAGGCTGTTTTAATAGAGATAATAAGCATATGTTGTAGCAAGTATTGTGTTAAGCTATATAACGATCGCTAGCTACCGCACCTTATTCAGATTTTATCAAAATTTAAGTCCATTGTTGACCTGCTCTGCGCTCAAATTATTCTAAATTATATTTTAAATTGTAATTATAGCGGATGTAAAAGCTTTAATAAAGAAGCGAGGCACTATTAAAGCTTCGATATCTCTCGTAAACACCTTCGCGGACCATTTCGATTTGGAAACCAGCGATCATCATGCGCTGAAAATAAAACTTCGGCATTTGATGGAATTATCCACCAAATACGATGAAATACAATCTCAAATCGAATCCGAGGAAGCGGATTTTGCATTAGCAAGTGATAGAGTCCAAACTGAGGACGATCTTTGCAACATAGAATGTAAGTTGCAACACTTGTTGGAGCAAGCAGAGCATGTGAATCAAAAACCCTTAATTAATGCTGAAAGTACGCATCTTAAACCCCCCCCCCCATACAGTAGGAACCGATCGAATTACCTCGGTTTGCGGGAAGCATTATTGAGTGGCAGCATTATTATAATATCTTTCTCGAACTAATAAACGTCAAAACCGACCTGACGGACATACAAAAACTACACTATTTGCACTCGTCATTATCTGGCGAGGCGCTGGACGTAATAAAATCACTGACAATTACTCATGAAAACTACGCGGTGGCTATCGATCTGTTAAAAAATAGGTATGACAGTAAGTTAATTATCTCCGCCCATCACGTCGGGAATGTCCTGGCCGTCCAATCGGTTCAAAAAGAATCCCAAATTAGCATTTCCAGATTCATTGATGAAATAACCGCCAATATGAATGCATTAAATAACCTCAACTGACCAGTAAATACATTCGAAATCATTGTTATTCATTATTTGGCTCAAAAGCTCGATAGTTACACTTTTCGGTTGTGAAAAGAGAGCTTGTCAGAACATAAATTCCCTGATTTTAATAATTTTATAAAATTCTTAAATACACGCAGACAATTATTACAAAATCTTGATAGCGCAACTACTTCAGCGAGCTAGTTAAATGGTAGTGATAAGACTCCTTATCGCAAGGCAATTAAACCGATAAGCGCTCCTAGGGGGGCATTCCACTCTCATGTCGGAAATAATTTATGTAAATTATGTAACGGGAAACACAGAATTACTGATTGCTCACAATTGACATCGCTTACTATCCCTGAAAGAAAAAACATTATAATAAAAAACAAAAACTTTGTTTAAATTGCCTTCGTCCGGGCCACGAAAGTTCCTACTGCCCATCAAGATTTTCTTGTAGGAAGCGTGCGAAGCGTCACCACACCATGATTCACTTGTCTAACAAAAACGGATCTTCCATTAACAACCATTGTTCACTATAATTGCAAACGAATAAGTCAATATTGTTATCTACCGCAGTCTGTATGACAACTGATCATGCCGGTAAAAAGTTCCCAGTTAGAATTTTATTGGATTCCGGCTCGCAAGCGAACTTCTGTACTATGGATTT
This sequence comes from Magicicada septendecula, assembly GCA_034769895.1. Classification (NCBI taxonomy): domain Eukaryota; kingdom Metazoa; phylum Arthropoda; class Insecta; order Hemiptera; family Cicadidae; genus Magicicada; species Magicicada septendecula. Next base: position 6,337 of record JAWRYS010001067.1, on the reverse strand, counting down.
CGCACGTCGAATGGGCCTTAAATTGGTTAACTCTCAATTGCCCATAACGGGTATAAACAACTCACTGTCCCAGGCTGACTTCAGTACAAGAGTAAGGTTACAGTCTCGCTATAAACCTTTTACTTTGAACGTACATTGCGCCGTGCTTCCCAGCATAACTAATAATCTACCGGCGGAATCGTTTGATCTCGCCTCTTTAAATTTACCGAAGGACGTATTCTTGGCTGACCCACACCTCAACTTCTCGTCGCAAGTCGATGTATTGCTCTGTGCTCAGTATTATTTGCAATTAATCGAACCTATTAAATTTATCCGCGGCCCGCACTTTTCCATAATTCAGGAGACTAAGCTAGGATTCATTCTAGCAGGTAATTTACCTTTCAATGTCGACATGACTAAACCGGTTTCATCCTTTATGGTCTGTAAAGATGATAGTGAGATTTCCTCGCAACTAAAGGAATTCTGGAAGATGGAGGAGATCTCTAGTCGTGATCCCCCCTCCTCCGAGGACTCGGCATGTGAAAAGCATTTTGTGACAAATACTGTCCGCAACCACGAAGGAAGATTTGTGGTATCCCTGCCCCGCAGGTCAGACAAGTCTCATTTGGGCGATTCTCTTCGCGGAGCAATCCGCAGGTTTCAGTCGCTAGTGTTTAAGTTCAAGCAGAATCCTGCCCTTTACAAGGGCTATAGCGAGTTCATGCGTGAATACTTGAAGCTTGGTCATATGTCTTCACGTAGTGAGTACGATTTGTCGCTTAACAAATCAGACACTTTTTATTTGCCTCATCACTCAGTCTTTAAGGGTTCCAGCATAACCACTAAGTTACGTGTTGTTTTCGACGGCTCCGCTAAAACGACAAATAATTTGTCCCTCAACGATACTCTGATGGTCGGTCCCACGATCCAGCAGGATCTGTTCTCGATCATGGTTCGTTTCCGTACCCACCGATACGTCCTCATTGCAGACATTGAAAAAAATGCATCGACAAATTTTGGTTAACCCAAAGGATTCCAATTTGCAGCGTATCGTTTGGCGTGACGCACCGCATAAGGAACTCCAACATTACGCTTTAAGGACAGTCACTTATGGGACTGCAAGTGCCTCTTTTCTTGCAACTAGATGTCTGGCTCAGATAGCCCACGAAAATAAATCCGACCACCCTATGGCTTGCTTAGCCATAGCCAATGATTTTTATGTAGACGATCTTATGACGGGATCGGACGATCCGAACGTGCTATCTAAAATGAGGTCCGACATCGTGGATTTGCTAAACAGATATGGTTTTACTTTACATAAATGGTTTTCTAACGACCAGAACATTATGGCCTCTCGCGCCCACGTTTCCCATGACTTTAGCAAAAATCAAAACGTGCGTACATTGGGAATCCAATGGAGCGTTAACGAAGACAGTTTTTTATATACCGTTCGGGGTGATGACAGTTCGGCCGTGTTCAACAAAAGAAGTGTGTTGTCGGTCATTGCAGCGATTTACGACCCGTTGGGTCTTATTGGCCCCATTACGTTTTGGTGCAAGCATTTTGTACGACAGTTGTGGTTGGCGGGCACGAGTTGGGACGAGCCCTTATCTGGCTCATTATCCAATCAATGGTTGGAACTCTACTTTCAATTAGTTTCCGACACTCATTTTAAAATTACGAGGTCGGTTAAGAGTCTAAACAAGTATCAAATCATTTCATTACAGCTTCACGGTTTCGCCGACGCGTCGGCTAAAGGTAACGCGTGCTGTATTTATGTGCGGGCAGTCTATTCAAACGGCGCCATATCTTCAAACCTGTGATGCGCAAAATCTAGGGTCGCTCCGCTGAAACAGATGACGCTACCCCGGCTTGAACTTTGTGCTTGTTTATTGCTGGCGCAGATAACTTCTAAAGTTTTAGACGCCGTCAACTACAAATTTGACGAATTATATTTCTATTCGGACTCGATGATAGCTTTACATTGGATACATTAGCAATCTTCCCGCTGGAAGGTATTTGTAGCCAACCGTGTCGCGGAAATACAGCGTCTTATTAACCGGGGAACTTGGCATCATGTATTATCATCTGACACCCTGCCGACATTTTATCACGCGGTTGCCACCCTCGTAGTTTGCACAGCCAAACTCAATGGTGGCATGGTCCGTCCTGGTTAGCCCATGAGTCATCATCATGGACCATTAGTACCTTCGATACTCATGCGCCCTGTACTTACCCCGACCTGGAGCAAGAACGTCGTAGGCAGGTCCAAACCTCACTAATTGTCGCCTCTTCCACCCCCAGCTATGTTGAAAATTACTCATCCCTTACAAGACTCATCCGCGTCTTCGCATATTGCTGCAGATTTATTCGTAACTCTAGGCTCCCGGTTGTTGACAGGGGCACTTCCTTTTTGTCTGCTCAAGAGTTGCATGATACACTTTTGTTCTTTGTTCGCCAGTCTCGGCATTTGCACTTCGGCATGGAGGTTAAGGAGCTTGAGGCACATCGCTGCATTCCCAGCAGCAGTAAAATTCTTTCACTCAACCCCTTCCTGGATGACACAGGTATTTTGACAGTGGGTGGACGCCTGCAGCTCTCCCAACTTAACTACGCGAGCAAACATCAAATAATTTTGCACCCGCATTCTCATCTCACCAAATTAATAATAGAGTATAAACATCTCCGTTTGTTGCACTCTGGTGTGCAATTGACCCAGTCCTCTGTCAGACAGAAATTTTGGATTATTAACGACAAATCTTATATCCGCTCAGTAATACATAAATATATCATTTGCTTCCGTTATCGTGCTAGAAGCGCGAATCAATTATTGGGTCAGTTACCCCCTTCCAGGGTCACGCCTGCTAAGCCATTTTCCCAATCGGCCGTGGACTACGCCGGTCCCGTACCTTTACGCCATGGCGGGCAACGCTCAAAATCCACGTCAAAGGCATATATTGCGTTATTTATATGCATGTGCACAAAGGCCATTCATTTGGAACTTGTATCAGATCTCACCTCCAACGCCTTTATAGCGGCCTTAAAATGGTACATCGCACGCAGAGATATTCCCGCGCAGATATTTTCGGATAATGGTACGAATTTTCGTCGTGCCAGCCGCACCTTACACGATTTATACAGGTTTTTAAATTCTAAGGGAGTTGACCAATCTACTCAGGAGTTTTGCGGTCCCCGCGGTATCAAGTGTTCCTTTATTCCACCCTCAGCCCCTCATTTCGGTGGTTTGTGGGAAAGCGGGGTGAAAAGTGTCAAATATCATTTACGTCGCGTGATTGGCGGTACTATCTTGAATTTTGAGGAGTATTCTACAATTCTCACTCAAATAGAGGCTTGCCTTAACTCACGCCCTTTATTTGCTATGTCCAACGATGCTAGGGACCCTGAACCCTTAACTCCCGCTCATTTCTTGGTCGGTGCTCCACTGACGGCACTTGCGGAGCCCGACTATACCCAAATCAATACTAGTCGTTTGGGCAGGTGGCAGCTGCTCCAAAGATTTACGCAATCCATCTGGAAGCGATGGTCCAAGGATTATCTGCACCAGTTGCAGCAACGCAACAAATGGCGCACGACGTTAAAGAATTTAAATGTTGGACAGCTTGTCCTCATTCTAGACGATAATTCCCCCCCACTTGAATGGAAGCGAGGGGTAATTACTAATGTTTTTGCTGGTCAGGACTCCATAGTGCGCGTTGTTGAAGTTCGTACCGCGCAGGGTATCCTACGCCGACCCATCCACAAATTATGCCCCCTTCCGGCGGCAACAGACTATTCGCATGAGCTTCATACGATACGTACCAGGAATGTGAAATTGTCACATTGCCTTGGAACACGCCTGGGACATTCCCTGGGCGATCATACAAGTCAATTGTATTATTATCATTGTAATTATTATTACTACTGTCGGATAGCTATTATTGCAATAGTTACTGCGTCTTCAATGTATCAATTATTTTATATTTGTCATTGTATTCTTATATGATTATGTATTTAAACTTTTGGGAATTATTATTGTTACTTTATTGTATCAATTATTGGTATGTATTTATTGTATTTTCCAATGGTCATGTATTATTGAATTTATCGGGGGTTCGTTCTGTCAATATTATGAATACAATTGTTATGTCTTTTCATTTTATTATCACTTATTATTTAATGCGGTAATCGTTATTGGGTATTATTTGGTATAGATCAATGTGTCTACTTAATCATTTTATTATTGTGTATACTGTTGTGCTACTATGTATTTGGTAAATTTATTGTCAGTTTTTTTTTTGCTGTGATTATAAAGGTCGATTTCTTGTGTACCTTACAATTATCACTTGAATTTATCATGTTAGTCATATTATTGTTATTAATTATTTAGCTGTCATTGCGCTGTAGTCAATGCGCCAATTGTTATGTTCTTTTCTGTCATGTAAAATCAATTACTATGTTATTAATTTAATGCATAAATTGCAAAATCTTCCCGATTTTGAGCGGGCAGTAAGTTCGAACCTTGTACTGTATTTCTATATCTGTGTTGTAAGTACCGCATTGCGGCACGAGCGGATGACGTCACGTTGCTTATCTACCGCCGCCAGCCGGCAGCTGGGCGCACGGTAGTCAATTTTTGTTCAGTTATTTTAGATACTCCGAGCTGTACACTCGTTAACATTACTCTTCCAGCCGCGGCTTCTGGATCTCATTATTCAATTATTCGTCATGTGCAACCTGCACTAATTTAATTCTGGCGACTTCCGTCTATTTATTATGGCGTTTGACTTCTATTAAAACTTAATTAACGGGCGTTATGGCCAGAAAAACATCCGCACGTGTCAGCAATAACATCTAAAATATAAAGTTGTCAATAAATGAACATTATATAAATTCAATACAGTCCACTTCGTTATACTTTCAAACCAGCCCTCTTCATTTAGCGTCTCCTGGAACAACTCGAGAAACTTCAAAAGCTTCCAGCACGCAACATTTTTGGTCCAACCGAACCGGATTTCATAGTTTTTCGTCCACAAGCGACAACATTTTCTGGTCCACTAATCTGGATTTTATTTCCGCCTTATGGGCAACATTGTGGGTCACTACTTCAAAACATTTATTTCATTGGGCAAAGGTCCTAGTTCCCGAAAAAGCTTCAAAATTCAAAAACTCTCAAATTTAAATTGCTGACCGTGGCATGCCATTTATCACCGAAAAAACGACTTCAAACAAGTGACAACCAAGATACAAAAGAACGGCAGAGCTGACACGACAGGAATCGTCAAGGCAGTTATACAGTAGCAGCAATTCCACAACTGTAATGTACGCTGATATACGATGACAGACCTCATCAAACCAGCACGAACAGGCGGGTCACCAACAGCACAGGATTGACGGACGGATTCAGATCGGAACCAACAGGATCACAGCAGTTCGTAACACGCTAGGATTCCACGTGACTATGAACCTTTTACTTATTAGTATAATTATTTAAATAATGTAAGGACATAACGTTCTAAGCAATATTTCATATTCAACATGTTATTTTTGACACCTTTGTGTAAACATATATCATTATTATTGAACATATTTTCGTAACTTAGTACGTAGGCTTTCACGGCCAGTGTCAATATGATAAGATAAAACTTCCGGGCTGAGAGGCCGTGGTCGATTGCTTGATGTATTGGAGCTATACGTTTCGGCCGCACCAACGGTGGCCATCTTCAGTAGCTAAATTGTGTTCGAATAAATGACACGCCGAACACGTCCCCAATGAACTAGGAACAAGCAACAACCATATATTTGTTGCTTGTTCCCAGTTCATTGGGGACGTGTTCTGCGTGTCATTTATTCGAACACAATTTAGCTACTGAAGGTGGCCACCGGTGGTGCGGCCGAAACGTATAGCTCCAATACATCAAGCAATCGACCACGGCCTCTCAGCCCGGAAGTTTTATCTAATCATATATTTTCGTAACTATTTAGCAACTCATTGTGATTTCAAGCATTGAGACTTGACTATATTTATTATTATTATTATTATAAATTCATAATTTCAATAATTCTTAATTTCTAATAGAGGCTGTTTTAATAGAGATAATAAGCATATGTTGTAGCAAGTATTGTGTTAAGCTATATAACGATCGCTAGCTACCGCACCTTATTCAGATTTTATCAAAATTTAAGTCCATTGTTGACCTGCTCTGCGCTCAAATTATTCTAAATTATATTTTAAATTGTAATTATAGCGGATGTAAAAGCTTTAATAAAGAAGCGAGGCACTATTAAAGCTTCGATATCTCTCGTAAACACCTTCGCGGACCATTTCGATTTGGAAACCAGCGATCATCATGCGCTGAAA